>JAUMHP010000020.1:2634862-2657685 GCA_032361065.1 Enteromius trimaculatus
TTTATTATTTTTTTTTTTTCATGTATTATTTAAAATGTGTATTCATCTAAATAGGTTTATGTATTTCAAAGTTCATGATAAAGGCAATTGCACTGCAGAACATTTTCCAATTTTATTTCAAATTGTGCAAACAATCTTATATTTACGGACAAAATATGTGTTTTTTACTGTCCATCCAAATGATTAATATATAGCAGAAAAAATTGCCTTTTTACATGTCATAACAGCCAAAATACTCAAAACTTTATTTTGGATGGACCTGCCTGATTCCTTTCAATGCATTGACAGAGGTCAGAGTTAACAATATGAATGTGTGATCTCAAATATAAACAAACATCTCAACTAAAACTAAAGATAGAAAGAACGGGAAATAAGAAGCATTAGTAGTAGTGCTGGAAATTAACTCTTGCTCTTTAGCATGGTGCATCCGTGTCCATATTATCTCACTCAATGAACAAACGGTTTCATCGGTCCACAAAATACCACAACTCCCAGACAGATCCGGTTTATCTTCTATGCGACGACAGTGGTCAAATTAGCCGAGGAGCATCTTGTCGATGGGAGGAGAAAAATGGCCAAAATAAAAACAGAGGTATTGTAATGCATCGGATGTGATCAGGCTGTGCCGAGGGGAATGGTGAAGGAGAGGTAATCTCCCACCTCACCCCACTGTGCTCTGAATTGCTGGAATATGGTGATCCACGTCGTCAGCACGGCCACCCACACTATGAGCCCCAGAGCAGACTTCTTTACATCTGTGCAGGCCAGAAGAAACAGGATACGTTACATCCTTGACGTCACATACTGTAACTAATATACACCCATCATTTCATGGAGAGCACAGTGAACTCTGTTAAACCTGTAAAGTCTACTATATCATATTCAATATGCAAATTTCTAACTTATGAGCATGATCAAAACTTAAAAGCTGAAACACCTGTTTTTCAGGAGCCTACTACATGCCTGCTGTTATTGATACTTGATATTATTTTAGCAAATAAAAGGCTTTTCAGTGTCATTCTAAAAAACCTCTATTGTCAAAAAGATAAAAATAAGATAAATATTGGTATTGGTTCATAGTTTCCATGATTATCCATTTATTTTTTCTAAATAAAAATCAACAAAAACTACAGAGCTCTGATCAAAAATTAAACATTTAAATACAATCTTAGAAAGTTTTATTATTGGTAGATATAGAATGAAAACTGATAATTATATTTGTTATATGTACATTGTCTGCAACATTGACAGAAATAATTTACAAGCTATGATAATTTCACCTTGGCCATTAAATATCAGAAACGGAACCAAACAGTTTTTTTTTTTCATTTGGCCTATAAATAAATTTGAGTTACTATGATATTTTTTATGACATTTTTTCCTCATTCTCATTTGATTATATGTGATCCATAAAAGCCTGTATCAAATTTGATACTGCAGACAACACAATATGCAAACTTTTTTCCAGCTTTCTATTTTTTTAGATTTTGTCTAAGATTAAATAACATACAATATATATATTTGTTTACATATAAGTGTCTGTGTGTGGCTTGTATTCATGTCAGACTTTATACGGTTAACTGATTGAAAGCACAAAACAACATATAATAACAAAAACGACTAAAATTCACATAGTAATTAATTGCAAACCACCCGCAGATGCCAACTATTCATCTTAGTTTACAAATTAAGAAATGTAATGTACAGCAGAAAAATGGTACTTATTGATTTGTCTTAAATGCATTTTTTTGGGTTATATTTACATTTTTTTCTTTCTGTAATGCTGCTTTGAAACTATTTGTATCACCAAAAAGTGCTATACAAATAAATGTGAACTTAATTTAGGCATTTGCATAAACTTTTTATCCACTTAAATTACATTTTGTACGCAACTATGCAGTAGCAATTCTGAAAGTGCAATAATGCAGAGCAATACCCAGAAGAAGACATGACTTCTTAAACCTTAATGTAGCGTTGCATTTAAAACAGCTGACTAATAAACACAAGTAACTCCATAAAGTGTTTCTTGCCCTTAAAAGTATCATGAGCTCTGCACACACTTAACACTTAAACACACTTTAGTTTACACAAACTCAGTTCAAGAATTCCAGCGAGGGAACACCATCTATCTGAGCTGCTATGTAAATACACTCTGAACATTTCTGCAATGAAGTTCCCTCCAGGCTTTATTAACTGAATACTGGCGTACACTGACACCAAAATACAGTTCAGTCTGTGTCTGTGATTCTTTTCACATTGTGGGAAGAGTTGCGAGGATGAATATCACCCACAGCAGTGTGCTAAAACACAAGTCATGTGAAACAGCGAGTCATCACATGTTTTCAATCACATACTCACATGATTTTATTTGGGATTGCTCGGTGTACGAAGGTTTTAAAAACGCTTCTCTGAAAAACCACAGAACGTTCACCAGCCAGAGGAAGGGGAGAAATGCGAAACCACCTGCGGAAGAAACCAGCACAATGAAAACAACAACACGTGTACAGAAAACACATCACATCCTGTCATGATATCCCATTGGCACGACATACCCAAGTAGTATCTTCTACAGAGGCTAAGCTTCTCCTCATTCGGAATCCGTTCAAGGTTCATATTGTTTCCTATAATTAAAAAAACTTGATAAACCATCCACAGGTATCCAGCTGAACTGATTAATATGCTGCAACATTGCTGCCATCTGCCTAGACAATGCAGTACTGCCATAATACAGTGACTCACACGAATGCTACAATGAAATTGGGATTACTGTAAAACATCATGCGTTAAAACCGCCATCACAGCTTTGTCACCTAATCAAATCATCCAAGCAAAAAATATATAACAAGTAGTCTAAATGATTAAAGCCTTGAGATGAAAATCATTCTAATCTAAACCTCAGTCAAAACAGCGTTACTGGACCGCGAGCGAAATATAACTGTTTGCTAGCGGCAGACCATCTGCTCCAAAACATTACACGGACCGTTTGTTTTAATAAAGGAGGGTGGATACCTTAAAATCCGAGCTCAGACGAGAAAACGGAGGGTTTAACACAACAAAGGCGAGGGGGAAACAACTTTTATGGTTCCGCTTCCTGATAAAAACTATGACGTGACGTCACTCCATTGTGGTGCATGATGGGTAACGGAGTTTTCGGGAAGGCGTGATTAACGTGAGACAGGCATTCATCATTCATTAACTTTTTGCTCTGGTAGCGTAATGCGTGAACGTCACAAAAACACATTTTTACTTCAAAGGTAAATTAATAATATTATTTTCATTACAATTCAGCACTAATTATCTTTATTACAAATGACCGCTAATTATCTAAATATTTCCACTAATTATACAGACGTGTAATTTTAATTGCCTTTATGTTCGCAGAATTTTTTTTTGTTTTGCTGTAAAAATTCTGCAATTCATCATTGTTAAAGCAGCATACATTAAAGTAAATTATGCAAATATTGCCATGATATAAATAAATATCAAATAATAATAATTCTAATTTCATATTTAATAAATATTATTTAAAAGCTTTTGCGTTACAGTAAGTCACACGTGCATAAACAATTTGCTTACTTGTCATGGAAATACTTAAAATCAATTGAAATGTACATTAAGGGAAGAAAAATCTGATATAATTCAATGTAGAGAACAGAGATGCAAGCATGAAGGATTCGTTGATGTTTTTTTAAATTATATTTATTGTATTCAAATCAACGAAATATCAAAATCAAGTGAATAAAATGAATTAAAATGGCATTTTTACTCAGCACTTATCATAACACCTTACTGTTGACCTCCAGAGCCATTAAGATTTTCCCACTTTTTAAACAATAATAAATAATTTCGAAATAAATAAATAAAAAATAATAATACATTAATTAATTTAAAAAGTGTTCATGCATAACACTGAAATAAAATGTTATTGTGATATATATATATTGGCATTATATACAATTGTAAAGCATAATATAGTTTAATATTATCAGTCAAAAAATGTAATGTGCTGTTTTCAATCTTTTTCTTGACAGCTTTGTCCAGAAGTTGCTGAGTTGTGAAGCACACTTCAATCTCAGCCTACACGTCCCATAGTGCACCGGGCGTCCACCCCCCTCCCATTCAGCGCTTTCCCTCTTCTCGCAGCCTGAGTTTCTGTCTATCGGTGTTGTTGTTGATGCGATGATGGCGGCAGCGGGATGCGGATCAGCAACCGCGGCTGCCGTTGTGGGCGCAGGCGGCGTGGGCGCGGCGCGGGGTCGCTTCCCCGGTCGGCCTTGGTCGTCGCGAAGCCGTTTGCGTTCGGAGAAGCGATGGCAGCTCGGCCG
Source organism: Enteromius trimaculatus (assembly GCA_032361065.1). Taxonomy (NCBI): domain Eukaryota; kingdom Metazoa; phylum Chordata; class Actinopteri; order Cypriniformes; family Cyprinidae; genus Enteromius; species Enteromius trimaculatus. The sequence goes on from JAUMHP010000020.1 coordinate 2,639,188, forward strand.
CTCTGGGACAGATCTAGACGAGATCTCCTCCAACGGAGGCCCGAGGCCCACCTGCCTGGTGCTCGCGCTGAACGAGGACCAGTCTCACTTGCGCCTTCTCGGGCTTGAGGCGAGCTACAAGGGCCTGGGAGAGGCTGGATACAGCTCGAGTGGGAGCGAAGAGGTGAGTGCATGGGCCGAAGTGTCGTTTTTCACCGCAGTATTTAAATGCATCAGAGTGCGCTTGTTTTACGTGACTGTGTTTCGTATGAAGGAGTAAGAATACAAGTAGCGCGAGCGCAGTGTCTGTCGTATAGCGTTACATTAAAACATGGAGGGGGAGGGGGGCAAATTACTGTAGCATTGTAGCTTACAGCAGAATGAGGGTCAGAGATCATGCAGTTAGATTAGTTGTTTAATTCGTACTGTAATAAGTTGCCTACATTCTCCACTGTATGCGTTATCTGATTCTTTTTGGACATGCATATTGTTTTTATTTCTATGCATGCACCAGTTGCAACACCCAGTTAGCTGGACTTGATTCTTGTGACAGATTGCTGATAAGAGCATTCAGTGCTGGATCACCTGCAGTGAGGCACAATGATATTAGTTTGATACTCAGAGAGAATAGGCTTTGGACAATGAATATGTAAACAGTGACTTTATCAATGCAAAGCTGACACTTAACTTTTACTGTGTCTTGCTTCGGTTTTCTCCTAGCACGGCAGTTTAAATCCAGTGAATTCATTTTGTTTTTCATTTATTATGCATCATCTTTTATCAACGGTGATGCATATTAGCCTCTCCCTAGTTAGTGAATTGGTGAAATGGTGTAAATGTGTGTATATGTTGCGAAAATATGTGTAAATAAAAAAGACAGCATGTTTTATTTTATGTCTCTATGTGTGTGTATATGTATATATATATATATATATATACGCACACATGCACGTTTCAGTAAGTGTAATATTTTATACAAATGTTATAAAATAATTCAGATTATCTATCAGTCTAGTTTCCTTCATAACCGTCATTAACTGCTTTTGAGGTTCTATAAATATACATAATGACATCATCATCCTGTCCAGATGTGAACTTCATCATTTATATTTTGTAGGCTTGTCTGTAGGCGATGATTTTAAATGGTCATCCCTGTAATTATGGGTAATATAATCGCAAAACTGTATAGCAATATTTGCATTGCTTTGCTTTTTTGTAGCATCATGGCCTTGATGCTACAGTTGTCAAACCTGTTGCACTTATAAAGAGATAGCTATTATGTAATATCAGCGTATATTTAGCCTATTAAATGTTGAGATTTTATTGTAAGATTTTTTTTTGTAAAACGTTAGAGTTCGGTGTGAACCAGTCATGGTTGTACATAATGTGGTAACTGTGTGTGTAGGTTATTGATTAAATGGGACTGACATATTTGATATAGATTGGTGTCTGTGCTGGCCAGTGTTATGTACAGCATTGCCTGGAAATTTTAGGGTGTTCGAGATTTCCGCAACATTTAAAGTCACCGTAATGTTTGGTTTTAAAATATTCAGTTAGCTTCATGAATGTTGTGTAGAAAACGGCTGTTAAAAGGATCGTGAATCTCAAACAAGCAAAAGTCATGTGGTAAAATTCATTGGTAAAAGGTGTGGGAACCCTCTCTATGTCTTTGCTTGCATGCCGTTGCACTTGTTACTCTTATGCGTGCATGTTATCATTGGCATGGAAATGTGCTATGGTTACTTTGTGTTGTGTTCTCTGAGACGAAACGTGCTACTGAAAAAAAAAAAAAAAAAAGTAATTATGATCAAGGTCAAAGTTTTGCAGACTTTGAAGGCTTGAAGATGTGCTCTGACACTGCCTCATAAAAATAGATTCGGGGCCATTGTCTGTGTATTAGCTTCTGTGAAGTTTCAGTTAACAACTTCTATAAACTCGATTTGTGCAATCTTTACAAGTTTACAGGGTCAAGCTTTACCAACATGCTGTCTGTTTTAATATAATGCATAGGATATTATACTGACCAGTGTTTGACTTGTTGAGGGTTGACGTTTTAAAGTGGCATAACACACACAGTTTCACCCAATCACATCTTTAGTACCTATAGAATAGTACTGCATCTTTCGTGTCACAAAATTCACAGAATTTTCGATTCTTTCAGAGCGACCATTCACCGTCTGCAGTTCTGAATCACGAACGGGATCTATTATACAGTTGGGACCACCCCGTCATTCAGTATCAAGTGATGTGCCAGTCCAGCTTCGAACTTAGCCGTGTTTCTAAAACATTCGTAAACGTACGCTTGTGAAAGTCCTTTGCTCCCCGAAAAAAAAAGGGCATCCACTATTCAAATAACGCTGGGTTCTTTTGGAAAACTTAACTAGGTTATCTTTCCCTTAAACCAGAAACGCACTTCTTTGGAAACATAGGCCTACTTCCCATGCAACGCCGAAACCCGGAAGATTTTTGGCACCGAAATACTCGGCCATATGTAAACAGCTCTGAATGCATGAAACTGCATTTTACCGGCCGCCACCTTTCAACTTAAAAATAAATACAAATACAAATACAAAATAATACATTAAAATAATAATGTTATATAAGAAATATTTTAATGATAACAATAACAAAACAATACTTTTTAAGAATAGTTAACTTTTTTAAAGCTTAGTTAAAATAACAGATAGTGTATTTGTGAACTGTACTTTACCTGAAGGCTTTTTTTCATAATATTAAATAATTAATCAGTTATTTCAGGTTCACTAGGGTGATTAACAGCAGGGTTGTTCCAGTTGCTTTGTTTTACACGACCGAATAGATGAGTATTTTCAGTTCAGTTCTTTCTTTGAGCATGAACAGTGGTCTGTGAAGTGCGGAACAAGAATAAGGGAGTCAGTGTTTTACCACCTGTAAGGCCTAATTTACATCCTGCATCCTTGTCAGTACAGAAATGGCATTACGTTGTTGTAGTGTTCTTTAGTATATTCTGCATACAAACAAGACATTCATCTACCCTGCAGCCCAAAACTTTTCTGAATAACAACCCCTTTATAAATGTACAGTGTCCTAAAACATGCGCTGCTTGTTTTTAAAGGTTCTGCAACATTTTTTTTTTTTTACAAGTATACAACTTTATTCATTTAAATTTTCTTTTTTAACTGATGTTTTCCTTTTATTTTGACAGTTTAAGAAAAAATGTAAAAGTTAGCAATCTACAAGATTTTTATTGTTTTTTTTTTGAGAGAAATCTTTTTGCTCACCAAACTGCATTTCTGTTTATTGAGGCAATTTCAGTCTTGTGTATTGCAGCGCTTTGAGTACGATGGAGATTTATAAATACAATGTATTACAAATGCTACTATTATTTATACAATTTAATATTAATTAATAAAATATTATTAAAACAATTTTTATTGAAATGTATTTTGTTTCTGTGGAGCAAAGCTGAATTTTCTGCATCATTATGCTATTTCAGTTATTAGTGTCATTCTAATAAACTGGTTTGCTTCACATTGAATATTTCTTCTTATTATCAGTTGAAAACAGTTGTGGTGTTTAATGCTAATTTTAAGCATTAATATTATCTAAATAAATATTTTTAAATGATTATATCAAGAAAATAAACGTTATAAAAAGTGTTTATTAGAAATTAATATGTCTGTACTGTCACTTTTGATCAAATTGATCACGTCCTTGGTGAATGAAAATAGTGTTGATTTATTATTTTTATTTTTTTCCACTTACCTCAGAACTTGTCAACTGTGGTTTATGTATACAGTGTATGTATAATGTGCTATGTTACAGTATGGAGTGATGTAAACTGTTACACTTTATCAAGCATGAAGGCAACAATCAAATGTGCATTTGAAACATGTTATGCTTAAATTAAAATGTGTCAAAGCTCGCTTCTGTTTTTCACTTTCAGGGAGCAGAATTTAAAGGCTTTGAAGTTCAAGATGAAAATAACAGTGCCCCAGTTCGTGCTGGACGAAATGCATGTAAACGTAAGTGTTTCATTGTATGGCTTTTTGTCTTAAAATCATTACATACAATGAATACAAACATACATACAAACAAAATAGCACAATCTTGTACAACACTTTAAGCACTCCAAAATAAACAGATGGTCATAGGATTCTTTAAAAGATATTTAGGCTATTATTTAGAAGATATTTATTATTTCAGTCTCTACTTGATAGTCACTGTAGCCTGTGGTGTCAAGATTTGAATCACGTCATTATATTAAACCACAAATAACTGAATGGTAATTGAACTGTGTTTCAGGTGTTCACGTTTCAGCAAAGTCGTCAAAGAGGATACGTCAAAGGCGGTCTCTTCCAGTGTCCCCTTTAGTACAAAGCATAGGTTCACAAGATTCTCAAAATGATTCAGGTTCTGTTCAGCAAATTCCCAGTGATGAGTGTCTAAAGGACACATCGGTAGATGATGGTGGTGGTGATGCTGATGGAGGTTTGGAGAAGCGCACCAGGAGAAAAAGGGGGTCGACAAAACAGGATACCCAATCAAGTCCAAAAATCACAATCAAGTTGGTGGCTAAAAAGAAAGTGGTTTCAGCCCCATCAGTACAACGTAGATCTGGTAAAAAACAAAAGGAAATCAAATCTGAAGTTACTGAGAGTCAGTGCACCCAAATCTCAAGTGCTCACGTGAAATTAAAGACTAATGGGCCAGCCAGTGAATGCAGTGCTGGTGAGGCAAAGGAGGAGGTTGTTGCTAGAAGGCGAGGAAGATCTGCTGACAAGAAATCAGAATCCACTCCGCAAACAAATTCAGAAAAAGAGGCCAATGACCAAAAACTGAAACTGAGGAAATCAACTCGAAGGTCTCAAAATCCAGTGCCCAGTGAAAGTATAGAGCCAAAACCTGATGAAGCGTCAGCACAAGAAGGATCAGAGGTGAATAAGTTGGTGATTAGGAGGCAACGTAGAAGGTCCTCAAATGTCCCACAGGAACCTGGTGACCAGAGTTTAGCAGAGTCTCTTTTGGAGGTCTCCACAATTGATGAATCCAAGCCACCTTCAAAGAAGAAAAAAGATAAAAAGAAAAAGAAGAAGAAGAATCGCAAAGAATCCGACAGGAAAAGGGAGCCTCATTCACCATCAGCAAAAGATCTTGGCCCTTCATCGGATGATCCTCAAAAGCTCGCTTTCGACAATGATTTTGTTGGAATTCCTGGTCTGAGACTAACCAGGATACGAAACCCCAAAGCCCGGTCTCGCAAGAAACGCTGCAAGTTTGTGTGGACTCTTACACTGGTGAAAAGCAAAAGCAAGGATTCGCAAGTTCAAGAGAATCTAAGCAAAACCCAAGAAAGCAAAAACAATGATTCCCAAGTCCAAGATGACCTCAGCAAAACTGAAGAAATCGAAAGCCAAGATTCTCAAGTTCAAGAGAGTCCAAGCAAAGCAGACGAAAGCCCCAGCACAGAGGCAGAACTTCCTGCTAAATGTGATGAGGAAGTAGATGCTTCTACAGAAGCAGGATTCACATCTGCTCCTTCTAACATTTTGGAAACCGGTTCTTCACAGGAGTCACAAAACGTAGAAAACACTGCCAGTGCCGTAATTCCAGAAACCCCAGAGAACCCTGTGGCCATTGAGAAGGTTGAGGAGACCCCAGAAAAGGAAAATGAGGAGGTTCTTGAAAGGTCAGAAATTGCAACAGAAGCACATCCAGAAGAGGCCACTCAGACAGACCCAGAAGATCCAATCAGTAAGGATACCGTTCCCCCACTTCAAATCAAAGTTGTGTCCTCACCAGGTAAAAACAACAGTCTAAAGCAGTCCTTTTTAGTTCAGCAAGTCTCAACTTCACCTGAAATAAAAGAACCCACAAAAGTCGAGGACCATCAGGATTCAGAGAAGAGTGAGAATGTGTTGGAAATGACTGCTACCGCTCCTGCCCCTAGAGTAAGGAAAAGACTACGTCAAAGCGCTGCTCGGAAGAAGCGTGCAAAACATAAACACTGGACAATTTACAGGCGAAAGTGTAAATTGAGTGCATCCCAAGAAAACCCCGCTTTGGAAATTGCAACTGAAACCGAATCTCAGGAGGAGGAATCGCCAGTATCACCAACAGCAGTGCCAGCGCCTGTAGAATCCAAACCAAAAAGGCATTCTAGTGAAGTTACGCATAAAAAAGGTAATAGGTCCTTTCCACCAAATACAGAACCATTACCTGAAGCAGCCGAAACTCAGGTCATTGAACAAACTGTTGAATTACCTCCAACCAAACCATTTCTTGAGACAGAGCCACAGCCGGAAATAAAAGTTGAGACACCATCAATCGAAAGCGAAGAGGTTCTAGTATTAGAGCCTTCCATAAAGGATCAGCCACAGGTACCTCGTTCTGCACGCAGGCGAATAAAACAGGTCAAACGGAGACGAAAGTCTCTGATTGGACGGCGGATTAAAAATTCAAAATTGCTAAAGAAGGAGTTGGTTGAGGTTAGCAAAGATCGTCCACTGATGACGGCCTCTGAGGTAGAGGAGCCTAAACTAGTTGGTATATTCTCAACAAAGTACAAGAGGAAACGGATTTCGAGTCTCCAGCCATTAGAAGGTAGAAGGAAAAAGGCCAGGGTCTTAGCAAAGCAGCTGGAGAACACCGACGGAGATCAGCTTTCCGATCAGGCAGAAAAAGATTCTATGAAAATGGAGGGAGATCAAGACAACCAACACAGCAAAACAAAATTCATGAAGACCATCAGACATTTCATAATGCCAGTCGTGAGCGCCCGATCCTCTCGGGTTATCAAAACTCCAAAGAGGTTCATGGATGATCTTGGTATGTCAGACCTTCCTCGTAAGAACTCCCAAAAGAAGCTCGGTCTGCAACCCAAAACAAAGAAATGCGATTCTAGCGAAAAAGGTGAACCTGGGTCCCTTCAGTCTCAGGATGAAGATACTGTTTCGAGCGAAGCTGATCTTGATCTGTCTTCCACTTGGGATTCAAAACCTAAATCACCTGAAGACTCTGAGATCTTCAGCGATGAGAAGCAGCCTGGGAAAAGGCGATCGCTGCTCAGAGATCCTGGTTTCAAATGGGGAGTGCTGGAGCCTGCCAGTGACGACGTGTATACCTTCGATGAAGATCTCGACAAGGAGTTGGAGACCTTGCTATCTGCCAAAGATTTTACAGTGGACTCGTTTCTTGATCCCGTCCAAAAGAAGAGATCCACAAAATTCAAAGCGCAATCATCTAAATTTAGGTTATACAAAAAGCTTAAACTCAAACAGAGTCTCGCGAGGCGTAAAAAGACCACAAAGGACAAAGTGGGCAAAGCTGTATCATCCCCTGCCAAGACAGAGAAGAAGGAGTTGGAAGAAGGGGCCAGTCTAATAAAGTCTCTCAGAGACATGAAAAAGGAGAAAGCAAAACTCAAGATTGAGGATCTCAACACCCCTGGGGTTGTTCGCAAAGTCTCCATCTGTGTACGAGCTCTGAGTGCCAAGTTGTTGGCGCAACACCAGGCAAAAGACATCCAAGAGGATGACCTGCCAGATGAGTTCTCCATTCACACAGACATCTCGCTTCCCAATAAATGCAAAGGTAGGTCAAGATTTTATTTATTTAAACATTTAATAACAAATTATCACTATGGTTTATACTCATAATAGGTTAATTGTCGTAGTCCATGTTCCTATAAAGAAAAAGATCTTCTGAATTTTTCTGGTAGAAAACGCAGTTAATCTAATTCTGGCTAACTGTATTTTACTGCAAAGGTTTGTTCAGGGTTTTGTTAAGTACTTCTTACTTCATTCACAGTCTGTTCTCTTTTTTTCTTTCTTTCTTGCTCAGACTTTGATGAGATGCATCTCAAAGAAACTGAAGCACCGGTTACTGAGGACACTCAGAAAACTGCTGTTGACGTTGAGGAGAAAACTGCCGCCCAGCGCCCTCGCCTTACAGGAGCCAACAAACGCATGTTTAACCTGCTCAAGAAAGCCAAGGTTCAGCTCATCAAAATAGACCAGCAGAAGCAGCTGAAATCATCTGGGGTGAGTCAGTGAAACTGAACCTTTGCGTGTACCTTTCCGTTCAAAATAACATGAACTTATATTAACAGTGGACAAAGGTGATTTGTGTATCATTATTAGCCCCTTTTGTCTTGAGCAAGGATGCATTACATTTATCAAAATCAGACTAAAGACATTTATTAGGGGTGTCAAAATTAATCGTTTCTACGGTGCATCACGCTGCAGGCGAGAACGATTCGGTATCGGTTCAGTAATAGACCATAACCGGTTATAACATACTAACGTGCTTTGTCGCAGTAGAATACAATGGCTGAGGGAGGCGAGTAATTAAAAATGCTCCAACTCCAACATCTGGGCACATTTCGGCTTTTATGAACAGAGCTACTGTCTCCGGTTGTGGAGGAATGGCAGGTATCAGATGAAGATGTAGTGCTTGTAACAGATAATGCGTCGAACATGATCGCTGCAGCTCAATTCGAAACATTCCCTCACGTTAATTGTGAATCTGGCATCGCAGCACACGTTTAAAGTGACCGCGCTATCCAGGCTTTTTTGACAAAATCCGCCGAATATCAACATTCTTCCATCGCAGCATCACAGCTAGCCACTGTCCGAAAGTCAAACAGCAGTGTCTTGGCCTGAGAAATCACAAGCTCATAATTGATGTCAGGAGAGAGCAATCCGACAGTGTCTCCCATTGCTCCTCTAAATGCTATTTTTGTTCATAAATTATAATTTCATATATAATTTCATTATACATTTGTTCAAGAAGTGTGTTTTCATCGAGAAGGTAAAATTTAAAGTTTCAGTTCATATATCTGACTGTTTGTGTTTATTAACAAAATCATATACGTGTGAATTCAAGTTGAAAATTGAGTGCATCGTGATGCATCGAGATATTCTATTGAACCGAGTCGATGACATGCCAATCGTAATCGAACCGAACCGTGAGACCAGTGTAGGTTTACACCCCTAACATTTATGAATGTCTCATTTTCAAATAAATGCTTTTTGTCAAAGAATCCAGAAAAAAAATGTATCAGGCTTTCCATAAATGTGTTAAACGTCAATGACTGATGTTTTCAGAAACGATTATAAGAAATGTTTCAGTATCAGTATGATTTATGAAGGATCATGTGACACTAAATTCTTGTCATTACAAATACATTAGAAATAGAAAACACGTAATTCAAATTGCAGTATTTTCTTAAACTGTATTCTTAATCACATAAATGCAGACAAAGACACCTTCATATACATAAACGCGACAACATTTGAACTTTTTACCCAGTCATTAGATGCTTGTCGGATATATTTATAATTGCTGTTAATATTATTTGAATCTGATTTCTCCTTTTTGTTTTTGGTAGCTCTTGCCAGAGGGTAGAATCACTGCAACAAAGAGACAGAGACGAAAACCGAAAGAGCGGATTGAAAATGCCTGTCCTAACAAGACTGAAGCTTCTCCAGAGCCGGTATTATCTGTAACTTTTTTTTTGTTTTGTTTCTGAACGAGCGCAGAATTCGACTAATCTTAAATGATCCTAATGGGATCAAATAGGAATCCCATTTAATAAACTGATTTCTTTTTCTTTTTAGCATTGCCGTACATGTTATTTTAAGATGTGACTAGGTCATTAGGTGACTTGTGCAGTATGATAACAGAAGAGATTGCTGCCGTTTTAATCCTTCACTTTACAAATCCCTCCAAAAGGAACCTCCCAGAGGAGGGCCTCGCATTAAGCACGTATGCAGAGCTGCTGCTGTGGTTTTGGGTCAGCCTCGTGCCATGATCCCAGACGACATCCCTCGACTCAGTGCACTACCCTTACATGAGAGATCAGATATATCCCCTTCACCGGCAGAAAAAGGTGCCAGCACTTGCTCCTCAGACTGCAAAGATTACCAAAAACCTAAGAAAAGTTCTAAGAGTAGACCTAAAGCCAGTGTGTTTTCGTCACTGCAGGAGTCGAGTCTCACTCTGACCCAGAAAGCCCTGTGTTAACAGAACACAGGACACCCAAGTTTCGCCGTGGGAGAGCTCATTTATTTGGGAACCGGTCTCGGCGGTGTGGGGAGTGTAAAGGTTGTCTGCATGAGGAGGACTGTGGCAGGTGCATAAACTGCTTGGACAAACCCAAGTTTGGCGGTCCAAACACAAAACGACAGTGCTGCGTGTAAGTATGATAGTTATTAATATTATTCTCTTTTTTACTGCTTAATACTCAGTTGATAGTTTAGCCCTGTAGTTACATTAAAGTGGTAATCTTTGTTTTGTAGAAATGACAAAATTATCAATTACAGTTCATAAGGAAAAAATTGCTACTTCGGTGTTATTTATAAACTACTAGTAACTATTACTGTTTATGAACTATTAATATTTTGAAGTAGCTTATTTGATTTAATTTTAGTTTTGTTTTAGTGGCTTTTTGTGATTTTTTTTTTTTAATTAGTGTTGTCAAATGATTAATTGCATTAAAAATAAGTTTTTCTTTACATGATATATGTGTGGGTACTCTGTATATTTATGTATATAAAAATGTTTGTATATTGTGGATATATGAAGAAATGCATACAGCATATATTTACATTAATTTGCATGTGTGTGTATATATTTATATTTAGAAAAATTATATCATATGCAAATATGTTTTATATATAAAGTAACATTTTTATTAAATCTATACATGCATGTGTGTGTATTATATATACATAATAAATATACACAGTATATTTTATGTAAGCAAAAATGTTTCTTTTTGATGCAATTTATCATTTGACAGGACTATTTTTAATATTTATTTTTAATTTAGACTTTTTTTCAGTATTTAATTTTTTAAACTTTAATTTCGGTATTAAAGCCTGTTTATTTTTAATGTGTTTAGTTGCCAAAGCAACATTTGTAGTAGGTTGTTACCCATTTATGGCAATAAAATAGCCTGCATGTTTGTTCATTTTTTTTGTATGTGTGCCTGAAAAGTTAAATCCAATGTTGTGCATCAGTTTGCTTTCTTTTGTCAGATTCAAGGCCCTCATTTTTCAAACAGAGCTGTGTGGTCCTGTTTAATTAAAATATGTTTTTCTTTCTTTTTTAAAAGATACAAGAGATGTGATCAGGTTGAGGAGAGGAAGGCCTTGAGGCTAAGTGGCAAGCTTCAAAAAGGTAAGAACATGTTTTAGAGTGAATGCTGAAAGTTTGTTCTCTGTGCGTCTGCCATAAACTTATACCCTTTTTCAGGGCACATGAAGAAGCGACGCTCGTCAATAAGTGCGGGTCACTCGAGTAATGAGGAAGGTGAGGGCGGCGATGGCATCGGGCGAACGTTTCCACCCTCTCTGGGTGACAGTCCATCTGTGCGCAAACAGCCACGCCGTCACGTTAAACCACGTTCCTACTGCGATCTGTTGGATTACGACTCTGACTTTGACTGGATAGGAGGATCAAATTCTACCTCTCCAGCCCGCAGAAGAACCCCTGGCCTTCGCAACTCAGGTTAGGCCGTAACCATGAAAAAAACATTATTTTTTTTTACAGAAAAAAAAAACATTATTTTGATATTAAAGAGTTGTGAGAAATCGTGAGGAAAAAAACGAATTGTGAAATAAACGATTATTACTTTTTTGCTTTACTCTTTAGTTGAAACAAGCTTGTTAACAAAACTGACATCACGCATCTTTTTCTCAGAATTTAGAGTTTATATCTCGCAAATTCAGTTTTCTCAGGATATTGATATTGATGTTCCACAATTCTTTCTTTTTGTCCTCATAATAACGAGATATATAAACGAGAGGTTATAAGGTTTTTTTTTTAATTAACTTGCACTTCTAAACTTTTATATTTTATCTTACAGTTATGAGTTGCAATCAGAATTGCAAAGAGAAAGGATTATTAGAAATGAATATACATATATACACTAGCGTTCAAAGGTTTTTAGAACAGTAAGATATTTAATGGTTATTAAAGATGTTTCTTCTGCTCATCAAGGCTGCATTTATTAGATTAAAAATCCAGAAAAAAACTGTAATATTGTGAAATATTATTTAAATTTAAAATAACTGTTTTCTGTGTGAATATATTTTCGCGTTCATTATTTACAGGAATATCACAGCTAAAGATAATGAGGAAGTGACATCGCTCCCTTTGACAAGTGCATTTCAAATGACTAAATGACACGCACGTGCTCTGCTCACTCAAGTCTCTACTAACAAGGGGAAATATATATATATATATATATATATATGTATATATATAAATTGTGAAACTTGTGCATTAAATTAATTCAGTGCACACAGATTGAAGTGTTGGTGTGCTTGACTGGCCAGCAAACTCACCAGACCTGAACCCTATAGACAAAATGAAAAACAAGACACCAATAAATGCAGATAAGCTGAAGGCCACCGTCAAAGAAACCTGGGCTTCCATCCCACCTCAGCAGAGAACACACACTGATCACCTCCATGCCATGCCGAAATGAGGCAGTAATTAAAGCAAAAGGAGCCCCTACCGAGTATTGAGTACATATACAGTAAATAAACATACTTTCCAGAAGGCAACAATTTACTAAAAAATGTTTTTTTAATTAAGTATTCTTACGAAGTAGTCTAATTTGTTGTGATTTGTTGAATGTGAGTCTAAATCTTCACAATAAATAAAAAAACAAAAACTTAAACTTCTTCAGTCTGTGTGCACTGAGTTAATACACAAGTTTCACAATTTGAGTTGAATTACTGAAAAAAAATAATGAGCTTTTCCACGACATTCTAATTTATTGCGATCCACCTGTATATATTGGTGCTGTCAAATGATTAATCATGGTTAAGAGCATCCAAAATAAGTATACATAATAAATAAATGAGAACTGTAAATATATATAATATATGCATTTTCAATATATATATATATATATACTGAATAGGGCTGTGCAATATGGACAAAATAATCATATTGCGATTTTATTTGCGATTTTGCCAACTGTTTTTGCTTGTTCAAACAAGCTTCATACATGCATTCTAAATGTATTCAGTGCATAACAAAACATTTTTTTTTACAATGAATGAAATATCATTTACTAACAATGTGCGCATGCATCATATCTGTGCACATGTGAAAGGTAATTGCGCCCGTAATTTCTGAATAGATATATGAATAGATAAAATTGCAGCCTTATGCGATTTAGAAATTACATGTGCTTAAATTGCGATTTTTTTTTTTTTTTTTTTTTGTTTTTTTTTTTAAATCTATTATGATTTAAACTTTTGTGATCTTAACATTTGTTTTGGATGCAATTAATTTTGATGAATCGCTTGATGTTTAACAAGTAATTTACATGAATCATTTCTTTTAAATTCACGATTGTGTTTGTATTAAATGCACCACAGATTTTCTGTCATTTGACGACTTTGTCGGCGATGCCTTTGACGAGGGAGTGCGGCATCGCAGGCCCAGCTTCCACAAGGTTCCACCCATCAAACGGAAAATTGAGAAGGTATTCAATTGATATCTGTTCACTCTCTCAAAACTCCCCTCATTTTGCCAAAATGTCATGGAAGCAGTGAAAGCAACTTCCAATGTTCCTTTTCAGAGCCCTCAGGAACAGACGCCGCCCAGCGTCCTTGCAGCCCTCGCCAATGGTTTTGCAGAGAGAGAACAGGAGCCCGCAGAACCCACACACAAGATCCGTGTTGATTTTAAGGTAAAAGTCTAGATTCATTTCAAGTGCCTCTTCAAAGATGTTTTCACCTTGAGGGACTCGCTGATGTTTCATTTGTGATCTACACTGGTTTGCCACATGATGGCAGCACCTGATTCTGTTATGGAAAGATCAGGGTTACCCAGCAAAATAGTTTTGATACATTAAGATATTATTGAAATTATTGATGACTTATGCTTACAAAGACTGCATTTATTGCATTTTTATTTCTTGCTCTGATTATTGGATATAATCGCATTATTCGTGCGAATGTAAACACAGTCGTTGTTGTGCAACTCAATATTTTATGAAAATCATGATACCTTTTTTGTCTATTCATTGATGAATAGAAAGCACAGCATTTTTTACATCTGCGTCTTTTGTAGCGTTATAAATGTGTTTCACTGTCACTTTTAATGCATCCTTAAAAGTATATATCAAAAAAGAATTAAAACAAAACATTTCTTCATCATTAGTGGAAAGTCTTTTAATCTTAAAATTGCAAAGTATTTATTAAAACAAATAGAAAAGCATAACACATTACATTCCAGGATGTATTGGATCCAATTTGTTCTGTGTGCTCAGATGTTTGGACCCATTGTTTATTTCTCTTAATATAAAATATTTCACAGGAGGACTGTAGTGTCCAGAGCGTGTGGGTGACAGGAGGTCTGAGCATCCTCACTTCTGTACCGCTCGTGCCCCAGTATGTCTGCCTGCTGTGTGCCAGTAAAGGCCAACATGAGGTACGTCCTGATTGTTCTTCATTAAATCTATTTCCTAGACTAGAGCAGAAAAACGTAAGTGAAAAGGCATTGTAAATATTTTTGAAAGATTCACTGTCAAATGGAAACCAGGAATTGTTTTTTTTTTCTTCACCAAGCCAACCATATGTTTTGCAGATGCTGTATTGTCAAGTCTGCTGTGAGCCTTTCCATCGCTTCTGCTTGGAGCCTTCAGAGCGCCCTTTGGAGGAGAACAAAGAGAACTGGTGCTGCCGTCGCTGCAAGTTCTGCCGAGTTTGCGGACGCAAGAATAAAGAATCCAAGGTAGCTGCACCAAAATGTGATTATGACACCCGTAATCAAATTTTATTAATATGCGTTTACGTTACAGCATATGTTTCGATCATATTAAATAAACAAGTGCATTCGTGGACGTGACAAGACATTGATTCTTGCGTTCACACTAGATGCGAATGAAGCGTTAAGCACGAGTGATTTACATGTTAAGTCAATGCAAAGACGCGAATTAAGCAGCGCTTTAAACACGCCGGTTTTACACTGCACGCATAAGCAGCGCGGAAGCGGCGCGTGCTGACTGTGCTGTCATACTGGCAGCGTTTGTCACGCGCAGCTGGTACTGCAGCAGGCTATCAAGCATCTTTCTGTCGTATTTTCCAGCATTCTTTTCCGAACACTGTGTGCCATGTGCTTTGATCTGTGCCGCCCCTCCGTGCTCCGTGAAAACTCTCATCCATTTAATTCTGTACAATTTTTGAAAACGTTATTTATTTCTTGTTGTTGCTAGATTGCCCTGTATACTGTTTCTTAGTTGAGAAATACAGATTTCAGCATTATTAGTAATCAGTTTGTGCATTTTCCTTCAAAACAAGCTTGTTGAGTCAAACCATTTATGTATCATATCGCAATTGTGACCTTAATAATTGCAATGTGACATTTTTCCCCAAATTGTGCCAAATTGTATAAGCTGGTATTATCTGAAGTTCTTCAGGAGTGTAGAGTAGGGATGTGCGATTAATTGAAATCGTATCGAAGTCGCATTACTGCACAATTTTTTGCATGCTCCCCGCAGTATGCTATTTAAACCAATCACAACGCAGCACACCTAAACAGAGCAAAGATATATGCAACGTTTGAGTTTTCAGAAGCTGTGCTGCTTAATGTTTTTGTGGAAACTTTTGTTCTTTCAAATTTCTATAAGTGTGAATCTTTTGAAACATTTGTAGATGTCTTTACTGTCAGTAAGTTTAATGTGGCTTGGCTGAATAATTCCAGGGGGTGGAGATCTTGCTCACTTAAGCTTTTTTTTTAATCATCACTGTAGGTGCCAGGAAATGTTTGTTATTATTTGAAGGGAAGAAGATGTTCTTTGGCACTGGTCAATTATTTTTTGTGTGTGCTTTGTGCAGCCGCTGTTGGAGTGTGAAAGGTGTCAAAATTGCTATCATCCTGCCTGTCTTGGTCCCAACTACCCCAAACCCAACAAACGTAAGAAGCCGTGGGTAAGTTGACCACATTTGTACTTTCCTCATTGTGCAAGACATTTCTTGCTGTCTCAGCTGCTCTGGCATGTAAAAAGATGTCAAAGCACCAAAAATAATAATAAAAAAAAAGAACCCATGCAAAAAGTGGACATTTTTTTTGGATCAGGCAAAAATAAGACATCAAAGCTGCACAATGGCAAAATTTCTTTGTGTTGTGTCTTCAGTTAAGCAAGATATTACATATTTTTTTCCAGGTCTGTATGACGTGCATCCGGTGCAAGAGTTGTGGTGTGACCCCAGGAAAGAGCTGGGACACAGAGTGGAATCACGATAAGGGGCTGTGCCCTGACTGCACTAGGCTGTTTGATCAAGGTTAGACCATCTGACAGGCCAATAATAAATCATGTTAATAGAAATTCATTTTCAGGTGTTTCCGATAGATAAAGAGGATGTTACATAATAGTCGAAGCCTAATGGATAGGGAGCTGGTCCTGTAACCCGAAGGTTGCGGGTTCGAGTCTCAGGTCTTGCAGGGATTGTAGGTGGTGAGAGTGATATCCACTTTGGGTGGGTTAAATGCAGAGCACGATTTCCAAGTACAGGTCACCAACCGTGGCTACAAGAATAACAGTCACATTAGCTCAAGCTCAAGAACCATCAATACAAACCCAACTAATACAGGGCTGTTCAGAAATAGTTGGTTTCTTTTTGGTTGGATTTTTTGGCAATTTCTTTTTACCATGAGAACATGACTCCAGTTCCCATTTGCCTAAGCTCTGCAGCTGTTGGAATGGCTTGTTACATTTCATGGATAATTAACGTTTTCCTGTTTTTCACATGCTAGTACAAAAAGTTGCTGTGTGTAACATTTAGGAGAATTTATTGGCAGGAATGCATTGCCATTGTCACAAAGATACATTTCCTGACTCGCCGGCTCCTCTAGTGCACCTTAAGTCATCTTTAGGGATTAAAATTATAATGAAAGAAATTATAATTTTTTTTGTTTTGTGAAGTTGTCATTTAAAACTTTTTTCGCTGAGTTTCGGTTTATTTTTGTGAAGTGGTTTACTTTACTGTTCTGAATGATGTAGTACTCTGAATAATATGAAGGAGTCCTCCATTTAGTTTCCACTGGAGGTGCTTTAACGTTTAAACATTGTTATACGCTTGAAATGTTTTTATTGCATTTTAGGCAAGTTGTGATGATTTGAAAAGGTTAAATTGATCAAACATAGTTTATGATCAGTACCGTCTGCCGCTGGCCACTTTTGTCGTTACTTTAAAAAAACAAAAACTTATATTTAATGAACAAAAATGCTTGAAGCATTTTTCTAAATTAACTTATATAATTATTTTGCCTTTACACACAAACTAGAACTGTTTTATTAGATGAAACCGTATAAGCTGTTTTGCTAGAAGGAAAAAAAAGACAGGCTCAGGCCAGTGGACGGTGTGAGCCGGGCGGAGCTAATATCCTCAGACCTGGAACACCGAGGCACTCCTGTAAAACCTGCACTAAATACACCTTCACTTGACCACATCACACATACAAGGTTAAATACAGAACCTCATCGCTTGATTGGCTACTGTCAGGTGTAATAGATTACATTTTTGTCCTGTGTCAGCTTCCGTAGCTTCTGTATGCGTTTCAAAAGGGCGGGGTGAGCGGGGGACTTAGCCGTTTGTTGAAATTCAAGTCATAACCACTAGATGCCACTAAAAATTACACACTGCACCTTTAAGATTTTTTGTGTAGCAGATATACTGTAGTCAACATTCCAACCTTTCACCAAAGTTGTCCTAAGACAAGAATAGGTATTGTTTTGGATTTTAGGACAACTTTGATGAAAGGTTTTGATTCTGCCTACTGTATACATACGATACACATTTCTAACCTAATTTTGTAACACACAATGGTTTTAGAAAGGAATGACATGTTCCAGAGTTGACTGTGGGTTTAGGTTGAAATAGCAAATGAAATGCTTTGGATACTCACAGTTTCTATGATCACATACTTTACAACCTTTACCATTTTATTTTCGTGATGCATTCACCTTACAATAAATAGCCGTTCTAAGAAAACACCATGTCAGCCCAACACACCTTCACAGTCAGTTTTTTGTCTATGTGTGTGTGTGTGTGTGTAGGTAACTACTGCACCATGTGCTTCAAATGTTATGAAGATAATGACTACGATAGCCAGATGATGCAGTGCTCCACGTGTAACCACTGGGTCCATGCTAAATGTGAAGGTCTGACAGGTGAGTGACAGAATGCATTGCACTTTAACATGCCATTTACATTTTTCTTGCTGTCTGTTTGGCTTTCAATAGCCTAGTTTTTATGGTGTTTTGTTATCGAAAAAGAGAATGTGTAAAAAAAATATTTGCGAAATTTTTCACCGATGGTCGTAAAGCCGTTATTAACTGACAAGATTGTTAAATTACACTTAAATTAAATTTAAAACGATGCACTGCTGTGACCTATTAAAAACGGCTGAATCACTGATCTATATATAATGACGTGATCGCTCATTGCGTTCTAAACTGCCGTCAGGCAGTGAAGCCACCGGAAGTGTTCGATCCGCCATCTTACTATTCCC
>JAUMHP010000020.1:2668102-2713634 GCA_032361065.1 Enteromius trimaculatus
TATATATATAAAAAAATCCCCTTGTCCTAAGAGCACAGGTAAACTTCTCAGGTATTTCTTACGTCTCTTTCCTTTTATGGGTAGCCTATTTATTACACCGGAAGATGCATTTAATGCATTTATTCATTTGTTTAATTAACTGCGATATCAAAATATTAGTTTGGATTTAAGAGAATTTCCGAACAAGTATGAACAAGGTGATTGAAGCCGACATACAAAAGAAAAGAAAAAAGCAGTCTACTTCTAGACTCTTGTGACAGTGTTTGTAAACGCCTGTGTTTGGTGACGGAAGTAGCCTTACCTTGTCATGCCAACTGAAACTACCGCGTCATTCACTGCCCTCAGGTGAGAGAGATGAGAGAACGCCGCGGGACTCGCTCCGTGAAACTCTGAACGGCCCGTCAAACATTTTTACAATTGGATTATTTCATCCAAACAGCCTTTAAAAAGCAGCGCGTGCTTTGACTGGTCTGGACGTCAGGCGCGCACGCTTCTGTTTGTCAGCGAAACCACTTTCCTAAAATAACATGAGTACTGCCGCGTTTAAACAAGAACGGGTAAGTGTCTTTTTGAACAAAACATCTCTGAAACGTTGCCAATGTTATTGTTCTCTATATGAAACCGCATACATTAACCACTTGTAGCCTGTAAGTCCTTCATGGTAACTTTCTGTGCCAAAAATTGATCACGCAACTTGAATATGTGCAATTAAACTCGTATCATGGAGAATTTGTGATGTTGCATCGCGGTATTGTTTCTACACATTCGCACCTGTTCCAGTCTCGCTTTGTTCTTATTGTGGTGCGACTTTTGATTCATCCCAGTGACTCGTTTGAAAACATTCACCAAAGAGAATCGTCAGGCGATCCTTTCCTCCGGTTATAGGCCATCGTTACGCCTTAACTTGCATCATGAACTAGTTCAGTTAAAGTGCTTTGTTTTTTGAAAGATTCACTCAAGAAAATTTCCTAACTTAGACTTCCTGGTCAGTGAAAGGTTAGTGTCCAGAAATGATTTCATTGTTGGTCTGTGTCAATTTTAAAGAAAACACCAGATGAATCTTCAAACAAGCGCTTATTGGGTAGCCCAGACCAGCTAAATAGTAAATAAATAGTCATATACTGTTTAAACTGTGACTTATGAAATACAATATGAAATTTGGTGCAGTTTCTGTAATTTGAAATGGCAAAAAAGTAAGACAGACTGATAATTATTATAAAAATAATATAGCCGAAATAATAAGTACATATTGATCCCTTGGGATGAAAGGACTGACATCTTTATAAGATTATAGCTGGCTACTTACTGTACATATATTCAATCATTCATATATTCATTTATTTCCTTGTAATGTCTTTTTAAATATAGTTTTATCACAACTGTGTAGTGTTCATGGTGGGGGCAACCATATAATGCAGTGCAATACAAGGAAGAGTTGAGCAAATAAATATTTCTAAGAATTGAACAAGATTTTAAAAAAAAAGTGATATGGATAATGAAGTAAAAAAGCTGATTCAGTCTACTAAATGTTCATCAGAAAATGCTATAAAAGTTATTCGCATGTTTACTTACATATAGGGCATTTTTTGTACAATGTGGGCATGTGCAGTGGCTTTACATGGAAGCACTCCCTGGGATACACCCTCTTGCCCCCCCAAATTTATGTAGCAATTTTCAACAATTTTCCTCTGCCACGGAAATATTAAGTCCCTCCCCTACCCATCTTTCTCCACGATGGTAACAGTTTTGTTTTTATAACAGGGATGCAAATGAACCAAACCCACCCATAAGCACACATAATGTTATTTTCTTTATTTTTTTGTTGTATTGCTTTTTATTAATTATTATTGGCTTCAGTTCTTCATACTCGTGCATTAAAACTCCTAGCTCCGCCTCTGTGAAATATGCCGCTCCCTTTTTTTCACTGTCATTTTCCATTTTGACTCGTGAAATCGGTGATCCATTAAAAATGTCTTTATGTACGAGCTTTAACTCTGGGTAACCAGTAGGAGGTTGATCTCTTATCGGGTGTTTTGGAACCGACATACTCACGGTATGCGGGTTTGGGGTCATGTTTTACCAAATGGTAAGTTAACCAAGCTTTCCGGAATACCCCCCAGGGGCCTGTTCCACAAAACATGTTAACCAAATAAGCCAGGCTTGATTGAAATAGTCTGACTCATTTTGAACTAAATCAACTGAAAATAAGTCAGATTAACTGAAATAAACCTGCCTTATTTGGTAAACTTGTTTTATGGAACAGGCCCCAGATATATTTGAATTATGATGAAAAAGCTTAATAAAATTTTTATGTTACTCTTTTTTTAACAAAGTTTTGATCACGTTGTTATTTAGAAGACTGCTGTGGTGAATGATACTGTAGGCATAAATCCCTGACATTGGCATTTAGGATTCAGGTTCAAAGTTATTGTGTTCCTAGAAATCAATCCCTTGACTTTAGTATTGCTAGCGTTATGCTCAACCAGTAGATTAACAGTAATGTAAGACTATCCTGACAGATACTGTGCATCCCCAGAAGGGAAGTTAAGTATTTGAGATAGTAGCACAATGTTATTCTAATGTTGTCTCTCTGTGTGGTTGTGGTAAATTGTAAATTCTTGCCTTAAAGTTGTAAATGAAGACGCCATGTCTTAAGGCTTGGCTTTTTAGAACCTCTTCCTTGTCCTTCAGTATGGTGCAGTGTTTTGGTCCGAGTCACATTTGCAGTTGTTGTGTGTTTTTGATAGCAAAATACAGCATCGCAATGCTTGTGGGAGCAAAAAACCGAGAGATACACCCAGTTTTGGAACATTATGCCTCATAATCCACATTACTCATGTCTCAGTCAGAATCACTTTGAGTCGAGAAATGTCATTTACAGTATATCTTTTTTTTTATTTTTTATTTTTTTTATCCCAAATAAGGCCAGTAATTTCCCTGGAATTTCCTATCTTGCCTTCATTACTCAAGTAAAGACGTGTGTCATATAACTAAGACTGATAGGCTGTTTACAGATGCATTGGCTTTTTGTATAGTAATGGTAAGCAACTACCAACATATGTTAACTTGAATTTAAAATAACATAGCCATATACAGTACATGCATAAGACCTTCCCTGCATTAGGGGGAGGTAATGTGTACAAATGGGCTCTGTTTTCTCCTGAACAC
This sequence comes from Enteromius trimaculatus, assembly GCA_032361065.1. Classification (NCBI taxonomy): domain Eukaryota; kingdom Metazoa; phylum Chordata; class Actinopteri; order Cypriniformes; family Cyprinidae; genus Enteromius; species Enteromius trimaculatus. Next base: position 2,671,271 of record JAUMHP010000020.1, read on the forward strand.
ACCTAGATTTCCAAGTATTATGCAGTCTCTTCTGTTCCTCAGGCTTGTTTCAACTTGATAGCCAGAATCCTCCGGGAGTACAACGCATGCATTTTGTCTTGTTTTCAGGCTCCTCCAGATAAGCTTGTTTAAATAACGGTAAGTTTTATAGGGAAAAAGTGTCTTTAGTTAGAAGAATTCAGTGTTGTCAGCTTTCTTAGATTAGTACAGTAGTTTTTCTTTTGAAGGGTTTTTATTTTGTTTGTGTCTAATCAATGCCATTCTCTTAGATTGAATGTAGTTTGTTTCTTGTGATGTGGACTGATGATACTGAGGCATACAGTATTGTTTGGTGTTTTCTTAGCTGTGCATGTGACTATCTTATCCTTTTTGAGAAAAACAGATGAAAACAATAGAAATGCATTGCAAAATGGATGGACTTTGCTGTACAGGCTGAAATAAGGGGATGTTCAGACATGAACGCACACCTGTTCTATATAACAGCATAAGCATATGATTCACAAATGGCTTTCAAAATATTGTTCACTCTGTATGAGAATCTGTTGTAACTTGTTAAGTTTTGTGGCTTGTGTTAGATTTAAGACAATCTATAAAGTTAATTTAATTTTCCTACCCACAACTATTGCCGGCCTTCAGAAGATTTAGAATATAGGCTAGCACTATTCATGGTGCCTTTTTGAACTTTTATCTCTGTTTGCAGTTTCAAAGTTTCTTACTTGAGGTTGTAGGCCTTGTTTTTCTAGCACTTTGTTACACGTAACCTAACTGAAAGACGTTTTCTTTGTGCTTTATTTATTTATTATTTCCAGGCCTAAAAAAAACTGAAAGGTTATGTTTAGGATGCCATATCTCAAAAGGGATGTTTGGTTGCCTCATAGGTAGGGCTGGGTAAACTTATTTTAAAAATGTAATAATTTTTGTACATTCTACTGAACAATAGTAACATATTTCTGTATATAGAATATAATGCACGTCCAAACCGAACTTTTATTTTGACGCTTGACATTTTGACCTTTACAGTTCTGTGTACGTGATATGACGATAGACGTTCTCAAATGAAATGAGTCAAAAGCTCTTGAAGTAACACTCGGAGCAGGTCTGGAGATGTTATTCATGTAGCCTACTGTATTTATGTCCTCATTTAGTGAGAAACAAGACGTTAATATCCCGGGAAGCGTCACAGGCAGGTCAGTATGCTAGTAAACATAACCGCGCGTCTGCACCGTACATTAACACAGACACATGCAGAATTCATCTTTTTTGCTGTGAAATATTGTGTATTAAATAGTGTGCTCACCTGTGTGTGCAGCGCGGGCACGTTTATGTGTGTGTGTGTGTGTGTGGCGCGGAACTGCACTGTATGCAATACAGAAAGCGCAACTTATTATAGAGTCTTGCAGTCGTGTAAATGATATGAATAACATAAGGCTATTTTACACTCTTCTGGTCAAACACACTGGATAGTGCTGCAGTCTTATTGGCTCACTTACCTGAGATTAACCCCTTTAGTTATCGAAATTGGGTACCGAACAACGAGACGTTTTTCAGTAATTGTTTGTATCGAGGCAATTCGGTCGGTACCTAAAAAGTATCGAACTCGATACCCAGCCCTACTCACAGGAACATCCAAATGATTTGTCCAGGATACAAATTATTATTATGACTGGTATATTACTGTATGATGGCACATTTGTAGATGTGGTTGATCTCAAGACCTTTCTATTCATTTGAAATTCATTTTAGAGACCAATACAGACCACACAGAATCTATACTCATCATCATGTTTCGTTTCTGTTAGTTTCATCAGTTAAATGATAATCATTAATGATTAGCATTTCCTGCTCTTTTTTTAACAACCACTGCAACTTAATAAATTATTTACTTTGCGACTGTTGAAAGAAGTTTCGGTCCGCAATTAATTCCTCAAAAGTAATTTAATAATATTTTAATCTAACGATTTCACAATAGCTGTTGTTCTTCCTGTATAGGCTTCTTTTTAAAACGCGTCACAAAAGTTGTCAAACACTTGATATTTACTAGTAGTTTCCTGCTATTTATTTCATAATATGTCTCACAGATACCCTCATATTGTACTGCTTGAAGGACAAACAGATCAACTAATTACAAAGTAATTTGCTCAAGCATCATTTTTCAGGAGCCATCTTTTAATTGCCCCAACATATCTTTAAATATTCTGTTTTGTCTTGGGGGAATTCTTTCTTTAGGTTTAATTGCTGTTGTGTTGTTTAGAGGCTCGTCGGTGTCCTGAACTGTCTTTTCCAGCTGACTGAGCAGTCAGTGATTACTGGCCCGTAGTCAACTCCATGTCAGACGCACTAGACAGCTGGACTCCAGCAGAAATGTGCTCTGCTTGGGTTTACTGACTGTAGGCATCAGAAGAATGCATGAAAATAGTAAAACTACTTTCTTGCATTACTGTCTCCATTCATGGATCTTACGCCATTTTGAGACGTGAATGTGTTCAATTTACATTGAAACGCATAAATTTACCAAATACAGTTTGTTTGGGGTTTTTTTCCTTTTAAACGGTCAATAATGAATATATAAACCAGTTTTATATCTAACATCTAACACTCAATCTAACACTGTTAATCTTTAGAAATCTACGAATGTCTCTTTTTTTTTTTTATTGCGCATTATAATGTTATGATGCCTAAATACATTTGTCATTTATTCAGATTCATTTTAGACTATGTTGCTGGGACATTGTATCTGCCAGAATTTAAATACAGATGCTTTAGTTAAGATGCAAAAAAAAAATTATTATGCTGATTTTGCCCCTTCATGAATTTGTTGGCTTCACTCGTGTAAATGTCAAATCTTGCTTATGATTAGCCGGTTCTGACCGCTATTTTAGCTGTCGGTTTGGCTGCACAATAGCGGTTTATTAACATTTTATGTTCTTGGCAGGTAGCTGAGGCTAGAGGTACAAAGACGGAACTTTGTTCCTAGAGAAACAGAAATAAAAGCGAACAAATGCAAACAGTGCTATGTTGCAGAGCCAGATTAAAGTCAAATAGATGGATGAATTGCGTAAACAGTCTGTCAAGTGTCTGCCATGACAGATAACATAAGTATAATGTGGAGAATTTGATGTCTTGTTCATGACCTTATCTGCAGGCAGCAGTAACTGAAGCATTTTTAGTTGTATAAAATAAGATCCTTCTGTTTTAGTGCTTCCTTTTTTTTTTTTCCAAGCTTGAGGAACAAGTTTGCTTAAGCATGCTGTTGATCATTGTTTATGTGGTAAGCAGAAGGGTCACATCTCTGTTTTACAACACCACTCCTTAAAAACATGTGAGAGGTTAGGAAGTCCATCCTTACGGCTGCGAACACCCTCTGCTGTAAGAAATCCAAACTGCAGGATACTGCTGACTGTAGCCTAATCCTATGGATTGTATTCTATGATTTGCTCATGTTTTATCTTAATCATTTAAGGTCAGGATTTCACCCGATCGAAATCAAACCACTGCAGAAATAATCTGTGGACTAGGGCTGCATGATTTAACCGTTGATTTTTCGTCAGTAAAGCTGGTTCATTAACAAAGATTTATAAATAGTGTAATAAATGCATTGTTCATTGTTTATGTTAGTTAATAAATTAACTAATGTTAACAAATGACATCTTAATATGTATGTTTATATGTGTATAAATTCCCCGTTGGTTGCTTCAATTCTACGCTTAATCAATTAGTTCTTTTTAGAGCAAGTTTTGTCACTGGGACCATATTTTATATTTTTGCCGGCCCAACGTTTTCATCTAATTTCGGTTGATTAGAACACGTCTTGAAATATAATTAGGAGTATTCATTTTACCTCGGTCTCGTTTATCTTTCCCTGGGGGACAACATAAGTTAAAAGAGGCTCAGCTTTTTAATAACATTTATTGGAAGACCACAGGAAATATCCATTAGAAACATTAATTCTTGATCAATTCTAGGTCAAACTGTGTGGAAACCTTATATGTCAATACTCAAGTAAGCTATATTCAGTATGATATACTTAATAACGAGAAAATATATTAATATGTATAAAATATATATAATATATATAATATAATAAAATATGTAAACTTAATAGAAAATAATGAGAAGCATAATATAGTGCAGTAAAAGGGAAAACTGTTTGTGCTTTAAACCAGTGTTTATATGATAATACAATAAAATAATATGATAGCAAATACAGCATAATGGGTTGTTTTGGACTGGTAAAATAACGAATTTGAGTGGGTAGCCTTTAGTATGCTTTCACATGAAGTAGTTTTTTTGTTTTTTTGTCCATTGTAAGCTTCATCCACCTTAATCTTAAATTACAGTGTTATCGCTTCCTTTTCCACACTGCAAAAAATGACTCTGGGGGGTGTTGAAAATCGGTTATTTTACTCAACCGAATCAGTTGGCAAGTTAAAATATATAATAACAGGTTGATTCTACCTACACTGCCTATTTGTTTACATTAATATCTGCAACACTAAAAGATTAAGTACTATATACAGTATACCCCAAAATATTAGCTGTGGCACCTGAAAGTGCGCATGCGTCAACGTCCAGGAGGGAATCACGGTATTTAAATCATACGAGTTGTGTGCCAGTGCCGGGACGGTGATGTGCCGAACTACTGGTAAGTTTTATTTTAAACCTGTTGATATCATAATTAATGCAAATGCTAATTGATTAATGCTAAGATGCTTAGACCATTTAATGTGCAAGAAATGTCAAACTCTTCCTGTTATTAAATGATTGATTTAAGGAATAATGTGACACAAAACGTTGCCTTGATGCCATTGTTTTATTACCATTATCAGTCACTGTGATTCATGTGTTAAAATTTTATGGATAGTTCACGCATAAAAGTGACACTTCTGTCCTCATTTACTAAGTCTCGTTATTCTAAACCCATAGGGTTGTCTTCAAAGCACACGTTTATACATGTTTTAAATGAAAAAAGTATTGTCCGATAAAAGTCTTCAAGTTCATCAAGACACTTATAATATCATATCAAGTATATCAAGGTCATCATCATATAAATTGGATCAAGGCACTCAATTCATATTGATGTTTTCACATGGATATTTATTTTCAATTTTAAATGTCAGGTTTGAGTGAATAAACTTTATTTATTAGAACTATAATAATATATGAATATATTTTCGTGTTTTGAAGATGAACAAAAGGGCTCTTGTTTTGGAAACAACATGAGAGTGAGCAAATGATGACTGTGTTCATCTTCAGGTGAACTAACCCTTGAATTACATGTGTGAGGATTAATTATGCCCGATATTATGGGGGATTAGTGCAGATTTTTTAATCGAAATATATCATGGCCCACTTTAATAAAAAAAAAGAAGAGATTTTTTTGAATGGCATCATGCTAGTAATGTAATTTTACAAATGCAAAACAAAAACTTTATTTGAACATATTAATATGCTTAAACTAATTTTAAAAAATATACAAACTAATTACATTCCACGTGTTTTTCTTCCTAACAGTAGGATGAACTTGAGAGCCACACAAACCAAATAATGAAGGGGTTGGCGATGCATGATCTCACAGCCTCTCATTTCTAGTGTTGTAACTATTGTAGGCACATATTACATCAGATCACAGTTTCTTATTTTTTTAAATAAACTGTGAGACAGAATTTTACAATGTTGTTCTCTTTTTTTTTCATGTCATATTCTGACATGCATGAAGAGATTTCTTTTTTTTTTTTTTTTTTATTAGGACACTTTTAAGAGATTTTATGAAAAATGAGTGTATGAAATTGTATTTCATATGAAATTGATTGTACTTTTTTTTTTTTGTACATTTTTAAAGATTAAATGTTTATTTGATCAATAAAAAAGTAACAGATTCAATATTGTGTGTCTGACCATTTGTTTCAAGTTTGTCGTAGCTGTTAAATGTAGGTATTCTTTAACCAAATATTCTTGCATGAACCGAGTGCAAATTGTTACCTTAATTTTATTGCGTTGATGCTATAGGTTGTTTTTTACAGTGTAAGCAGTCCTCAGTTTATTTGGACTTAATTCAGATTACACCTGTGGAGGGGCGTCTAATTAGATTTGTCTACCCTGGCTGATAAAAGTGAAAAAGAGACACTACGCTTTTGCTGATGGCCCTTACTGAGAGTGATATGTCTTCCGTGTGGTGTTCTGCAGAGGATTATGGGTAGAATCACGGCATGTAATGCTGTTATTAGGCTGTGATCAGGATGAATGATAACAGAAGCCCATAGCAGCAAGTGACCCACGTTCCCCGATGATTCTCTTAATCTTATGCCATGATGTCTATTAAAAAAAATCCAATTTAGGCAGCTTGAGTGCCAGACGGCCTACAGTAAGAATGGCTTTAATTGCAGTGAGTTATCACGCTTGCTGTTGTAATCGGGCCCCTATCTTAAAAGGGGTTTTGCACATCTGACAAATTGATTTAATACCAATGTGATTCGAGCTCCCTAATGATCTTCTGATTCCTCTTCTCCCAGGGTATAGACGCTGATTTCTAACCACTTTTTAATTGCGAACCTTTTCTTTATTGTGTGTGCATGCGCTTTTAGTTCAAAACGTGCACTGTTTCTTTCCACGTTCCCAGTTTAGCTTCAGTATGATTCCACTGCGGTCTGGAGCTGCTGATTTATGGACAATTAGAGCATTTTTATTTTTTTGCTTGTGTGTGTGTGTGGAGTCAGCAGTGTGTGAAGAAGAAAGGAGGAAATGAGAGGCATATTGCTTTCTTAAATGCCTGACTGTGGATGTCTGTCAGTGCTGTTATTTAGTACCTTTGCTTCCTTTGGGGGTTCTGTGTAGAGTATGCAACCAATCCAGATATCTCACAGCAGTACCCTAACCGCATCTTGCAAAATCAAGCAGTAAACAGAACCTTTCTCAAACACAGACCTCTGAAATAAAGTGATCTTTTTTTTGTTTTGTTGCTATTTTGCGTGCACGTTCAAGCAACTTCTGCAGTAAAGAAATGTCAACACCACATAGTAAGGTAATTCAAAATGAATATTAATTTTCTAAAGTAGTTTTACAATTTACGATATTATTAGTAAAGTCATACATTTTTGAAATATTATCTTTTGTAGATAGTTTAAATAAGAGAAATGAACACGCACAATTACATGCTGGCCAATATAAAAAACGTTTCAGAATTACTGATGATATATTTTTCATTAACGGGTGTTGTGATGTCATAGGAGAAGCTTTTTAGTTAAGTTTTTGGTTGTGTTTTTACGGTTTATGGGGACATTATGTTGGCCTAATGATTTTTATACTATACAAAGTGTGTGTGTGTGTAGATATACCTTCCATCATAAGCAAGCAAGCAAAGATTTCTTGTAGGATCTTCAGGGTGTTCATACAATCATTTAAGACATATTTACTAATTAACATGCAAACCTGTTCTTTAAAGAAAGGCATGGCGAACAACTGAATGCTCTGCTGGATGACTTGGTATGTCATATAACTGTCTTTGTGTGTGGAAAGTCACAGAAACAGGCCTAACCCGTTTTGATGCTGTAATATACAGGCCACTAAGACTAGTCTCAGCATGTGTTGAGTCAACGTGCAACAGTGCCTGTAAACATTTCACGTGCAGTATTGTTGAGACTTGCATTTACAAATATGAGAAACTTAGCTGTATATCTGTTTAAGGTTTATCTTTGTCTTTCAGCACTTCCTGTGCAGTTTGGCAAGCGGTGGTGGTAGGCCACATACTGTGTCTTCTCATGCATAATTTGCAACAAGTTAAAGCTTAAATGGTGTGGGATCACATAAAAATAAGTGGTACTGAAATACAGTTTTCATTAGTGGCTGGTTTGCGTTAAATATTCTCACATACTGCGTATCCAGAGGCTACTTTCATTAATATTTCTCTCAAGTGTGGTGGTTCATATTAACATTTAATGTCAATGTATTAGTGCTTACATGTTTTAGAACCAAAGCAACTAACAAGCGTTCTTATATTCACTGCACTGGTTTTGTTTTTTATAGCAGAAGTTACACCGCAAGAGCACAAAAGAGACATTCGAAAGAATATTGATATTGTGCTTTTTTGATACAACAAAACCACACAGTGTCCAAGAGACGTCTTTTGCCTTTATAGTGCTGTTTTGTTTATTTAGCTTTAAAGGTGCTGTACAATTGCTTGCCAAATAAACTACATGTTTACAGTACTTTTGAAGGACAGTCACAGAATATTTGCACTTCTGTTTCAGGAAGGGAATGGGCGTCAAGAGAATGTCACCTTCCTGAGGAATGAACAGAAGATGGCATCGTCACGGAACAAAACGAGCATTGCTGTGGGGGTCGCCGTGGCCCTGTTGGTAGTGGCTGCAGTGGTCGGATTTCTTGTGTGGCTCTTTGTTGGTACAAAGATTCTCCAATCATATCTAACTTGCTCTTAAATAATGAAGGTTGCGCACCTACGCTGCTGTTTAAAATGTTTGGGGTCTCTTATTCTGTGATTTCTATGATCAATACTGTAAAAACTTTTTAAATATAATTACAATTTATAATAGCTTTTCTGTTTTAATGTATTTTAAAATGTAATTTATTTGTGTGATGGCAAAGCTTACATTTCAGCAGCCGTTACACCAGTCAGGTGTGTGTGTGTGTGTGTGTGTGTGTATGGGCCACAAACCAAAAACACATTTAAAAAGCAAGTGTTAAAATCTTAGATGTTTACCGAGATCCTTCTATTATCATTTGAATATATTTAATAAATTATTTATTAAATACTAGCAAGCTTAATATTATAAAATAATGATTTGTTCGGTGCATTCATTTAATGAGAATTTTATTAAAATTAACTTCTTTTTTTTAATGTTCTTTTAAGTAGTTAATTTCTTCATAAATTATGAAACTTTATGTAAAAAAAAAAAAGTCACTAACAAAAAGTCCATGTTCAAGTCCTTTGGACGAGACACCAAAACAACTTTTTTCTGCAATTAAGCACCTTCTTTGAGGAGAGTTACAACATTTTTAGTTCTTATATACCACTGTTCAGAACTGTGCTAGCTAACCATTTGTGGATTAGCATCTTTGAGCTAGGATCAAAAGTATCTAAAATTGTCAGAGATAAAATTGTGTCAGAAGTGACAATAGGGAACACACAATTCTCAAAGTTGGGGAAATAAAACAACATTTCAGTGCACCTTCCTTGTTTAAGTAGTGCAAGTTAAAATGACCAAAAATGTGCTATCACCAACGAAACATGGGATGTTTTGTCAAAAATTAGTATACTGTATTATAATCAAAGATGTTATGATCGTTTTTGGTTCAATGTATACTCAAACTAACGAGTCCGTAACTTTGAAATCCGTATAATCAACTTTTGACAAAGGACATTTGCATTCAAAATACAACAAATGTCTTAAATTACATTTGAAATATGAATAAAATGTATTTTTATTAATTTACGGATATTAAAGGATTTTTTTTAATACCTTTTTTATGGCAAAAAATATATTTGCAATATAGATGCAATCAATATATCACTTCTTATTAATGTGTTTCGGTAGTGACAAATTTGAGAAGAGGACAAATATACCAAATCCTTCTGAGAATACAATATGTAAATTAACTGCACAATGAATAGAACTGTGTATCGTGAATATTATACAATTCCCCAGACTTCTAAACAGCAGTGTACAGTTCTTACTGCTGTTAGTAAATAACACCCTTTCCTCTCTCTCAGTCAGGAGCAAAGAATTGGAAAGAGAGGCTATACATAGAAGCGGCTCATCCACACTGGTATACAGTGGACAAATGAAACTTCTCAAACCGGAGTACAGCTCAGTATATGCGAATCCTGACAGCGCAGAATTCCAACAAGTGGCAAAGGACTTGGAAGGAATTGTGAGTGCTTTTGTTCTCCGACTTTCCTTTACTGTTGGTGTAGTAAGTGTTCTGGTGACCTTGACTTCCTTTTGAGATCCATGATTCTAAATTCAAGAGATGGATCTGTATTTATCTGTACAGATCTGTACAGACAGAAGTCTTTCAGGGTGTTTATACACAGCAATGATTTCATGAAGCGCCATCTGATGTGGCATAGATTAGCACAAATGGCATTTACACATGTTGTTGGCATACAATATCTCACAAGCGTGATTTGTTGTGAAGGTAACAGTAAAAAGATGCCTGTATAAAAAATTAAGATGGCAGTGGGTGTAGTTGACAGGCTTGCTCATGCTCAAGATGGGACTTCTTAGCAATGCTTGCCTCAAACAACTTCTCATCGCACCATTGATTTAATGTTACTTAAAGGGATATTTCACCCCAAAATTAAGCCCAAATTAAGATTTTTGTTTTTATAAAAACCAAGAACTATATGACCCTGCATATATAGCAAAGCAACTGACACATTCAAGGCCCAGAAAGGTAACATATGGTTGAGCCATTGATTTTATGTGGACTATTTTAATGATGTCCTCCTTACTTTACTTGGCCTTGAATGTAGTAGTTTGCATTGCTGTCTATGCAGGGGCAGAAAGCTCTTGGATTTCATCAAAAAAATCTTAATTTGTGCTTCACTGATGAACTACCTTACAAGCTTGTATTTTTAATTTTCATAACTGTATTATAGAAATGAGCATTTTCTGCTTCTAAGTGATTATTATGTATTTTGAAAAGGGCAATACAGTTAAATATGAGTTGATCGTGTTAATTATTGTTCTGTTATTGCCTATGATTGACAAGAATTTTATTTTTTTATTTTTATTTAGATGAACAATACATTCACCAAAGATCCTCTCCTTTCCAAATACTATACCAAGTCTGTCATCACTGCCTTCAGGTAAAGCTGAACTACAGCTCCCTGCTTTAGACAAAGTAAAATTTATAGCATGCTCTTTAAATCTAATAGTTTTTAAATTAAACAATAGATCATTTTTTATGTCTTGATTTTAATACTTAGTGGTTCCGCTGATAGAGATAAATTACAAGTCTCGTAGAATCTGGGTTAAAAAAAATCACCCTAATGGAATACAAATTATTAATTTCCAGTTCAACTGTTACTACTGCTCATGCTCAGGGTTGGGGACCATAAAAACTGAGAGAAAATCCATTACACCAAATCAGAGTATCATATATAATAGGCTCTTTGTTTGATTTGGGTCAGTAAGAAACCATCTAGACCTAGCATAGCAACATTCTTAAGATCACAAAAAACACCGTCGCAACTAGCGTTATGCAAAGCAAAATCCTAAAGTTTATATCAGTCCATTATGCATGAGCAATTCCACAACAATCGAGTACTTCCACTCAATAATGTGTGTACTTTGCACCATCATGCATATGCAGTGAAGGAACCTTAGCGTATCATTGGTCTCAATTTGACATTCCTGAGGAGGACCAAGAGCTCACCCCGGAGCTGACTGAGGACCGTGTGGTCGAGGCTCTGCGGAGGAGCATCCAGCTGGAGGGCAAACGAGTCGGGAACGTCGCAGTCACAGCCAGCGACATCACTGCTTCGTGTAAGTTGATTGCTAATTACGCAGAGAGCATATTTGCTGCACACAGTCGCAGTGCACCTGTTAGAATGATTAACGGAAGATTATATTGAAAGCGGTTGAGAAAAACAACTTTGACTGTTTTTGTAGCAAAATGCAATGACTAACATATATATAAATGACAAATAACACTTATTAAAAAGTTCAAATGGCCCCTTTAGGAGTACTGATGCTTTTTAATAAGATTGTAGATGGGACCTGTCCCCATTGTGCAGCTCAGTGCAACAAAGTCATTCTTTATGTTTGCAAAAAAAACGCAACTCTCTGTCTTTCTCCGGTCCCCATCTGCATTATATACACGAGAGCAGCAGGCCTGATTGACACATCAGTGCCCTGCTTAAAATGATATCTCTGCACGGAGACTCATGTCGCTGTGGTGAGGTGAGAGACTGGTATTTGTGAACGTCGGAGTCAAGGTGAGGGGTGGAGGAGGAGGAACAGAATGTCTGACAGGCCTTTGGAAAATGGAAGGAAAGAGGAGTGAAAAAAGTACAGCATGCATCATTTTCTCTCTCTCTCTCTGCAGCCACAGACCCTCGGATGGCCAGGGACCCCAGATCTAGTGAGTAAAGTGTGTCCCATTTCAGTCACCGCTGCACTGTAATTTTCCACCTGGGTTGCCGTGCTCTCTCCTGTCACTCACTGAAAAATGCCTGCCCGCCTCCATCTAACACTCGCTCTATCTCTCGCCCGCTTTCCCTTCCACTTACCTTGCTGTGCACAACAACACGGAGATCTCAAAAACCTGTTTTTCAACCACACTGCTACAGCTCTTCAACGCCACATTTGTGCAAATGTCTAAATCATCTGCGTCAAACTGCAAGTGCGTGGAGCTTTCTTATGGCTTTAGAGTGAATACTAAAGCAAAATAGACCCTGTTTACTAAATGCATGGCATGTAGTCTTTCATAAAATGTAATAACTTGGTTTGTAAACTTTCCTTATTTGAGATCAAGTACCCTCTAAGAGTTCATATTTAAGAGATTTAACAACGCTTTGCATATTTACAATTCTCTGGGTTGCTGGTCACATGACAAACATACATTAAATACTGTATTTATTTAGAATTTTGTTATTTTTTTTTAATTATTATTTTCTGATTTAATTTGCGTTAACCCACAAACCCCTGCATATATAAATATCTATAAAAATATAATTATTTTTGTTACAAAAACCCGTTGATCTGCTTCAGAAGACATGTGTGAACCCCCCTGAGGTGTTAAGGTTAGTTTTACGATGGATTATATGCAATGTTGCGGAGCTTCAAAATAATGGCCACTAGCTACCAGCAATACCAAGCTTGTAAGAGCCAGGGTAAAAAAAAAAAACTCAGACTGTGTTCGTCTGAAAGTCATATACACTTAGGATGGCTTGGGGGCGAGTAGATTATGGGGTAATTTTATTGTTTGGGTGAAGTATTCCTTTAAGTGGCCCAAGCAAGCTAAAGGTGACAGAGTAAAGGACCCTAAAAATAAAAACCTAGGGAGAAACAATTTTCTATCAGGGGGGCAGTTCTCCTCTTTCCACACAAAACCAGCATGGTGTGGTTTAAATCCAGGCTGCAACACAAGTCAGTTTCAGCTCATCCGAATGTCTAGAGGTGGCAAAGTTTGTCTCTAGGGTTCGTCCATTGACATGGTCTCTCTTGAAATTCAGGCCGTAGAGCAGGGGTCATCAGACTTGATCCTGGAGGGCCGTTGTCCTGCAGAGTTTATCTCCATCCTGCTTTAACACAGCTGCCTGGAAGCTTCAAGTATACCCAGTAAGAGATTGATTAGGTGCTTCAGATGTGTTTGATTAGTGTTGGAGCTCTGCAGGACACCGGCCCCCCAGGACCGAACTTGGTGACCCCTGCCGTAGAGGTTGTCTCCGGCATACAATACTTCATAATAGGGAAAAAAATCCAGTCACAGTTTTGGTTCATGCAGACTTGGTGTTTGAGTGACCCCTTGTACCATCCATGAAGCCTCTTATCAATCGATTCAAGGATACTTGCTGATACTTGCTAATATCATTCATTGTATCTGAGTACTTGGGCTAGTTTGTCATTTACCTTATTATCTACTTTTCGTGTTCTATTATCAGAGATATGCAATAACAATCTTGTGGCTGACACCACCTGGAAAGTGTTTACATCTCCTAACCACCCTGGGAAATACCCAGCTAACTCTCGATGCCAGTGGCAGATCCGCGCTCCTAAAGGCTACGCCATCATCGTCATGTTTAAGTCCTTCCACATCGAGGATGACTGTGCCAGTGACTACGTAGCCATCTATGACTCTCTCAGTCCTGACAACACACATTCTATCACAAAGTGAGTATATGCCACTTTCGTATTTGACTTTGTGTGTTTTAGATTTTACCATAACCTGTAACAATGCTGTTAAATGAATATAAGGTTAAAAGGCTGAAATGCTTTATCGTTACTTGAATACCATAAAAACCTTTCCCCACTTTGAGCAAAATAAAGCAATTTTCTCTTTCTTAAAAAACATTTAGCATTTTTGTAATCAGAAGTACAGTAAAACATCATTGGAATTCAAAATAATCATTTTCTATTTGAATTTATTTTAAAATGTAATTTCATTAATGTGACTAGAAGCTATATTTCCAGCATCATGCTTCTGTATCACACGATGCTGATTTGACGCTCAAGGGGGAAAATTGGATTCTTGAATGAATAGAGTTTAACATAAAAGCATTTATTTGTAATAGAAATCTTTTGTAACAAAATAAAAGTCTTTAATGCCACTTTTCATCCAGTAAACGCATCTTTGCTCGATAAAAATAGTTAAAAAATAGAGTTTTTTTGAAAAAGTAGCACGTGCAATACAGGTTATATGCAATATCCTTTTCAGTGCATCTCTACCTTCTAAACTTCAAGGACGAAGCCCTCTCATTGGCGCTGGTTACACAACTTTCAATTCAATTTCAATTTTCACGGTTGGCCTTAGGCTTCTTGCTGAAGATTGGCTTGGTGCTAGAGACTCCTCTCTAGCACCTCTCAGATACATGCCAAGTTTTAGTCACCTTATCACTGGGTGGTGAGTGACAGACTTTAGTAAAGGGGCACTTGCTTTTTGTTTTTCTTTTAGCTTCTTGATTTACTTATGCTATGTAACAAATCACCTGAAGTGTATAGGTTGCAAACTGTATCTTGCAGCCAGTGGGCACTGAACATGATTCACACAACACTCAGCCTCTGCCCCGTTTCCAAGGTGACAGAGTTTCTGTGCATTACAGCCATACAGTTCTTAATAATGTTGTTACACCCCAGGTCTCTCTCTCTCTCGTCTGTGTGTGTGTGTCTGTCATGAGGTTTCTGAACTTGATATACCCTTTTGACTTTGCCTGTCATGTAGTTTCACACTGCCAGTTAAAGTTTGGACATCCTTGACTGAATTTATGATTTTTAAAGAGCCCTAAAAAAAACATTTTTTAGTCTGTATCTTTTAGGATGGAGGTCATCTATGGGCTTATATATTCCTAAACATTGACGAAATGTACTTTAGAAACTTACAACCGCTAATGCAAGCAACACAGATTTTTCATCGTCAATTTCCCATCAAGCAACGATATATACTTTAGTATATTAAAATAAAGTGTTGTTCTTTAACAAAGTGACCACTCTTTCCATCACAGACAGTGTGGACTTCGACCTCCTTCAAATCCGCTTGAGGTAGTTTCTTCTGGTAACATCATGCTCATCAACCTAATCACAGATGTGGTACAGAGAACTGGATTCAAAGCAAATTATACTGCCATTCTGCCTATTTTTGGTAATGTCACTGATTATTTTGTACAAATGCTGTGTCAGTGTTCTGTGTCAGTTTCATAATATCTGTTTTCCACTCATTTCACTCCTCCATATTAATTTCTAGCCGGGAGCTGTGGAGAATCTTTGACTGGAAACACAGGAGTCTTCACCTCTCCTCGTTATCCTAGTTTCTATCCTCCTTTGGTGGACTGCAACTGGAACATCAATGTAAGGCTCACATAACAGTTTGACTTCTTTTTAACAACAGAAAAAAATGAAATTTGGAATATTTCTGTTTTTTTTTTTTTTTTTTGTATAAAAATCTGTTTCAAATTTTTTGAAATATGCTCTTTATTTTTCTCTCTCTTCAGTGAACCACAAAATCAAATGTCAGGCAAATAGTATATATATATATTTTTATAATTTATTTAAATTTTTTTTGTCTGCATAATATTGATTTGATCAAAAGTGAGAGTAGAGACACGAACAGTATTACATTGTTAAATAAAAAATCATAATAGTGCTGAGCTTTTGAATGCATCACGGTTTCTATAAAAAAAAAATTATATAGCATTGATATTAATGCTAAATGTTTTTGAGCAGCAGTTCAGTAATGATGCTGAAGATGTAGCTCTGCATCACAGCAATAAATGACATTTGAACAATTTATAAAATAAAAATATTTAATCTTTTAAATTCAGTTGATGCAGTATTTTTTTTTTTTTTTATCAAATAAATTAAGCCTTGGTGAGCGGAAGAAGCTTTTCTTCATAAACATTAACAAATCTTTTTAACCCCGAATGTTTTCGTGTCTTTAAAGTAAATATGTGGCTGTTCTTAAATAGAATAAAATAGCCATTCTATCTCATTTTGTTTCACACACACACAAAAAAAGTCAGTATTTGAGTGAACTACTCCTCTTAAGTTGCAAAGTATTTCGATTTTACCAAATGACCCTGAACATCACTGTGTGGATTGTGCAGGTTCCTGCAGGTAGAAGGATAAATATTGAGTTCAATATGTTCCGTGTGAAAGAGCCGGGGGTGGACGTTAGCAGCTGTCACAAAGACTACGTAGAGGTTCTGGGTAAAAAGTAAGTTCTGTCATCTGTCCTGCCATGCCAGCCAGAAAGAGTTCCCTCTTTGTTTCTTGTCAGCTTCCTGACAGTCTATGAAATAAAATGGCAAAATGCCCAATAAATAAATCTAATGTTAATTTAGCTGAAAACCATCTGCAGTAGTTTGTTGCCAATTCATTTTTTCTTAGTCTTTGTTGTACTAACGCTTTATTCCTTTCTTCAGGTACTGTGGAGAACGACGCAGGCTTGTTCTCTCTAGCACCACCAATACCTTGGAAGTGAAGTTTCATTCAGATGAATCCTTCACAGATAAGGGTTTCAAGATCACTTACACCGCCTATGACCCTGTAAACCGTACGTAAGGCCAGCGCTTCAATATAACTGAACGCAGCGATGATATTTAGATCCATATACGTTATTCTTTCATTGAAAGTCTCTTTCACTTTTTCTATGTGTTGAGTTCTGGCTGTCTTCCTGTTTTCACCTTCCTGAATTGCGTCTCCAGCTTGCCCTGGTCAGTTTGCGTGCACCTCAGGCTACTGCATCAAAAAAGAGCAACACTGTGACGGGTGGAACGACTGCGAAGACATGAGTGATGAGAGAAACTGCCGTGAGTCTCATCCTGTCAGGATTTTGCAAAATATAATTTAACCCTTTAAATTGAATTAGCCCTGTCCAACAGGATACTGATGTGGAATGACAGGAAGATGAATGCAAAATTCACAATCCAAACACTATACTGGGGTTTCTAACATTCAGTCAAAATGAATGAAAACTACATCAATAATTACGTTAGTTATTCTGTGATGCATGTTGTTTTTTTTATTAGACACATTCCAATTCAATAGTGAAATTGACATTTTTACTCATTATTTTAGATGCACAGGACATCATTAACACCTTTTAAACCATAGTATAATATTTATGTATTTATTATATTAAATATGATAGATTTAAATGTATTAGTCATGTATGTAAAGGTGTTTTTTAATTTTTTTTAAAATAATGGCATTATGCATAGAACGATTTACATCACATTAACAATTCAAACATTAGTTTTTTAGATCATCTAAAGCTTCTGGAAAGAGTTTATATGCTTTATGAAAGTGTGGTTCTGTTTAATTCAAAAACAAGTGCAAGTTTGACTTTTGTAACTTCAGTTTTACATTATAGTTCTGTATTCTGTTTGCTGCCTAACAAGTAACTAGTAAACTAGTTTACTAATAATTGACAAGGTCAGGTGATGTTTCAGATAGATTTTGTGTACACACATTCTTCAGTTGAATGTGTTTTGTGTTTCAGGCTGTGAAGACGAACAGTTCACGTGCAAAAATGGTCTGTGTAGGCCTCAGTACTTCGTGTGTGACCGAGTAAATGACTGTGGTGACAATAGTGATGAGGAACATTGCGGTGAGTTTCTCCTATTGTGTTTTAATGATCACATTTGTTTGCGTCAGGAAGTTAATTCAAATGAAAAAAATAAATTTAAGGATACACTATTTTATTGCCAGACAAAGCAGTAGCAGGCAGGTGTTTTATCTCCATAAAGCAGTACTGAAGTGAAGTACCGTGACTAGCTGTTTCTTGGGATTCATTTAAGCTCTAATGGCGCTTTTCCACTGCGTGGTACGGCTCGGCGCTGATCTGTACAGCATGACACGGTGTGGTGATAAATCCGGTCCTGTTAGGACCCCAAATAATCCCAAATAACTTTTAATAGGCTATCAACGAGAGGAACGTCTGTACTTCCTAACAGACCACACAACATTTTTTGTTTGGTAAAAGATGATGCACTCTTTCTAAACTGTTGCATTCGTTCCTTCACTGGCTGTGCTGATTTAAATATAGCGGGTCTGTGTGTGTCTTACGCAAGTTCAGTGAAGCAGGTAGCGATGATTCTCTTCAGCCAATCAGTGTTTAGCAGAGTCTACATGTCCCGTTTTGGTAACAGTATGGTACGCTTGGAACCTCCGCTGAGATGGTACTAAAAAAAGTACCAGGTACTCTACCTAGTGGAAAGCCTGCCAAAAGTAAATTGTACCAAGCCCTGTACCATGCAGTGGAAAAGCGCCGTAACTTAAGATTAACTTATTTTGAACTATGACATTTTCCTGGAGAAGACCTGCTTCAATGTGGTGTACTTTAAAAAGCTTTTTTTTTTCTCCCATTGATGGACACTTGACAAGGTTTTGTTTTGTGTCTTTTAGATTGTGGCAAAGCTGAGGAAAGGTGCGGGGACGGCGCCTGCGTCCCACAAGAATATATATGCGATGGGAAAAAGGACTGTGATGACGGCAGCGATGAGGTCTCGTGTGTAGCATGTGAGTGGATACTGTGGCTTTACAGTGACCACAGATCTTCTTTGTCATTGAGTTTTCACCAGTGGCCTGTAGCATGAAGATTAAAGGCCTCTGCACACCGGGACGAATATTGCACGCAAATTTCGTTAGCGTTTTTCGAGACTTTTTTCGCCAGGATACCCATGCGATTTTCACTGGCGAATTCACTCACATGGCACTTCACAAACAACAGAAATACCTCTGTACACAAGGTGGCGCTGTGCTTCTGACACTTAAAAGCACTAATCTCACTGGTCGGAGAGTTTTTAACGCGGCGCGTCAAATAAAAAAAACGAGTCCAAGGCGTTTTTTGAAAAAATTACGCTTTCACGCCTGGCGTTTTGCGCGTCGGTGTGTACACTCACATTGGTGCCCTTGGTTTAATCACGGTGTGTGTGAAACGTCGGCGATATTCGTCCCGGTGTGAACAGGCCTTTAGAGTTGACTGAACCAAACGAATACAGCCTGGTTTAGATCAGGATCAGCGGGCTCTCAAAGCTCGATACAAACATTGTCTGTCAAATCCGAGTTTGAACCAGAATTTGTGATCAACTGAAAATAAGATGTCATTTCAAATCTAATTAAATGCAGTAATAAACACTGCTACAGCAAAATTTGATAAGGCAGCAGAAAAAAAAGAATGACTATGCAGTTTAATGAACTGAATTTAATAATTTATATTTTTTCACACCGCGTTTGAAAGGAAAGTTATTTTTAAAAAGTCATTTTAAAAGTTGTATATATTAAAGCTTGTAACTATAATTGAATTTCATTTAAATGCAACGCTTTAATTCATTGTCACTTCATATAATAATTATATGAATATTTTATATGAACTGTAAACAAGTATAATTAATAAGTAGTCAGGCAAGTTTATCACAAAAAATCGAACTGCTTTCGTTTTAGAATTAGAGATGAGGGGAAGTGGCTTCACTGAACCAGATATGTCACTTTGCTGACAGTTGATTGGTCCAGTTTGGGCTTGTGATCTCTAAAGCAGAACAAAACCTGCTCCAGAGTACGGTAGCTGTGTAGAGTAAGTTACCATGGTGACAAAACCAAACTCTGCAAGAGGATTGATACAAAATTGAATTAGTCAATATAGGCCATATATAATTTTAGTCAATATAATTAGAACTTATACATGTAAAACATTTTGATGACTTTTATTATTGTATTAAGTTTTATTTATATATGAGAAAAATATTGTTATAAAAAATAGTGATAAAATAGACTAGATTTTCTTTGCCCAAGCACTTGCTTTCTTTGAGACAAACATTAAACGTTTCCCTGGGTAGATTAATATATGCAGTTCCTGATTATTCACAAAATCATAAATTATTAAACATTTATAGTGCTTTCTATTGTTGGGCTGGATGTTCATTTGAAGTGAGATTAGGGACCGTTCTGCAGGTTTATAGTTTAGGGTCTCTAATGTCCAAAAGTCAGGTACTATAATATATTTTTTAATTTGTCACCGTAAGTGGCTAGTCACTGAAAAGGTGAATTCAAATATTTAGAGGTTTTGGCTGTTTGTGTATGTTTAAAATTTAATTTTAATCAGACAGCTGTATTTGAATTGGGTTTTTTTTTTTTTTTTTTTTACATTTTCTGCTGGCTTGAAGTGTTTCCTCACTTCAGCAGATGTTAAACTGACATACATTAATCATTAATGTCTTCCACTGGATATTGAGTACCATTAATTAATGTGATGATTAACCTGCTTTTAATATGCAAAATAGACACTTCTGCGCAATAGCTTCAGCACTTTCAGCTGAAACGGTAGTGAAATCCCCCGTTTTTGTTTTATTTTATTATGTACAAACTTCTTTATCACTCGCTATTTCCATCTCGAAGTTGTTCATTGTTTTTGTATCCTTCAGCAGAGATAAATGACCTTTCCCACAATCAATAGGCCTGATCGATACACTGGCTTGTATCGCTATGAAGGAGGTGTAGGTCTTTAGTGATGAAAAGAAGCTGCATTTGATGTTTTATTCCCCACAAGTTTTACTTTCTCTATACTCTTTCTCTCTTAGCGGCTGGAATCTGCAATGATTTCTCCTTCAAGTGTAAAAACAAGCAGTGTGTAAACAAAGTAAATGCAGAATGTGATCGCGAAGATGACTGCTCAGACGGTTCAGATGAGCAGGGATGTGGTAAGACAGATTTCTGTGTATATTTTTAATCATTTTTTGATTAAACCGCAGCTGTGCTGTCGCTCCTGTGATGTTGCCTAAATATGTAATATAATTACATTGCTCAGTTGAGTATTTCAGTTGTTTCACAATGATCTTGTATGTGGTCATCCAATTATAGTTTGGAGTTAAGCATCTCTCATTTTATTCAATTGCTGTTTGGAGTCTTTTATTTTCTGCTCAAATGTTACATATTGTAAAGTTGCACTCATGCCAGATTCATCATTTATTTGCTATGAATGTACTTTAGGTGAAGTACTTTGTTAAAAATTAAAACCAGTTAAAAATCTAAACCAAAATTAGGGATGCACAATTAATTTGTACAATATAAGTTATCCGCATTCTTTAATTAAACGTATTAGCAAATATTGGATATTTAAATATGGTAAGATATAAATAATCAAATAATATAAATAATCGCAATCAAATCTTCTACTAATTTAAAAGCCTATCAATTATGGTGAAGATTTATCCATTTATCCTTTTTTAAATTTGATTAATTCTTTTTAGTTTTAATTTAAGCTCTAGTTTTATGTGTTTATTTTTGTACTCATTTAAAGGGATAGCAAATGGACTAGCAAAGAGGAAAAGTACAACTTAATATTTATTTGATGAACAGTAAAAGTTCTTTCAGACAAATCATTTTGTGAAACCAAATGAATTATTTGGTTATAATTATCATTCATTTGAAAGTAGTATAAATGCATGATATGTCATATGATGTATATGTGAATACAATTATGAGAATGAGCGTTAGATCATACCGCCCACTTCTAGTTTCTTTTATTGCATAATCATTGGAAGATAATGAGCTTCCCAGTGTGTTTTCACAAGCTTTTGGTGTTTGGATGAATTTAAAAACAATTGTAATTTCCAGTAGTTGCCGCATCATCAACAATGTGGTAATTAGTGTAAAAACATTCACTTCAGAGCCCTAAGCCATTATACTTTTCTCTTTTTTCTTTTTTTATGAAACCTTACATGACATTATTCTTCTTTTATAGGCCTCAGGGTTGCTTTTATTTTTTCTTTTCCTTCCTCATTGTGTTTTTATCAGCCAGCACTATTTGTTCCTCTATATATCTGCCTTGTTATGATTCTGCTTGAGTCCCGCTAAAGGCCGACGGTCTTGTGAGTCAGAGCAGATGTTATAAGAACCTCGCCATCTTTCCGTGCAGTTAGCCCTCTGATCTTATCCCTGCTGGCCTTGTTCAAGAACCCCATCACCTCTTATCTCAGCATGCCAACGCTAGCTCTTCCGTTGTCTTCCTTGAAGTCTTTTTGAATCATTTCTACAATTTGGTTTCAGACTGTGGAGTCCGGCCATACAAGCACAACCGTATTGTGGGCGGGCAGAACGCAGATGTGGGTGAGTGGCCGTGGCAGGTCAGTTTACATTATAAGACCAGCGGACACGTTTGCGGCGCCTCAATCATCTCCAACAAATGGCTGCTGTCCGCTGCCCACTGCTTCATCCAGCCTGATGCAGAGTGAGTCACTTTATGGCATCTCTGCTTAATTTAGCTGCAGTTAAAAATGATAATTTATCACAGACATAAATTAGACACCAACTAAGTATCTTTCTCCTTTCACTTTGTGCTCAAAATCATCCAGCATTTGCACTTTGTGTTGGATCAAAGCCTAATCTTGTTTTTAATTTGATTTGGCCAGCAGGTGGAGCACAAGACATGCAATACATTCCTACTTCACATTGATAAATTATTCCAACATGTTTCTGTTGGACTGAAACTCTAAAGCCGAATTGAAAAATAATTCACTCTCCTGAGCTATGGTTTCAGCATGAAATCGAAATCGACCCCATTTACTTTCTTAATAAACATTTCTGGTCTTATTGTGAATGATACATCGCTGCCCAAATGTTTATTTTTAATCTTTCATCAAAATGTAATAACCTGTTCCACCTGTGAAATTACTCGGTTCGGCTGAAATCACCAAGCCCTTTCGTTTCTCAGGCCCTCTTTATATAAAAATACTTTTGACAAAGCTAAACATACTTGCATGCATACCTGAATTACAGATTTGATATGTATTTAAACGCTTTTTCATATCGACTGTTTAAAACAACTAACTTCTAAAACAAAATTGTTTAGATCGTCTCCAACATCCACATATTAGACATTTTCAAGTCAAACATTTTATTTGCAACGCCCACCTCTAGAGTCTTTTATTATAAAATCATTTGAAGATGATAAGCTTCTCATTCTGTTTTCAGAAGCTTTTGGTGTTTCATTAAAAGTAACTAACTATAACTTTTCTTTAGATTTTCTTATTTATAATCTGATTTAAATGACTGGCCTCGAGAGCAATATTGTGTCTATCTCCAACAGGTACAGCAGGATATCCAACTGGCTGACTTACAGTGGTCTGCGGGACCAGAACATTCAGGACTCTGTTCAAAAGCGCACTTTAAGGAGCATTAAAACCCACCCCAACTACGACCCAATGACCTTTGATTATGACATCTCGCTGCTGGAACTGAGCGATGCATTGAACTTCACCAACATTGTGTATCCCATCTGCCTTCCGGCGTCGACTCACGTCTTCACGGCCGGTAGCTCCTGCTTTGTTACGGGCTGGGGCACGCTCCGAGAGGGAGGTGAGACAGCTTGTGTGCCTGAGGGCTGCCCTTTGCATTTGGAGTTTCATGAGATACCTTTGGAATTTTACCTCACAAGTTTGACATTTATCAATCCCATGTCTCAGTGTCACCTTTAGCGCAAGTTTTGTTTTGAGATTTTGTGGAAGCACATAAGTAATTGCAATCGATGTTTTAAACACTCACAATAAGTAAAGATGCTCTTTGCCGTTAGATTCATTCCCACAGGACTAATGTTTTATGTATGTGTTGTAGGAAGTGTTGCACAAATCTTGCAGAAAGCAGAAGTAAAGGTGATTAATGATACAGTATGCAACATGGTGACCGAAGGTCAGGTGACCTCTAGAATGATGTGTAGCGGTTACCTCACTGGAGGTGTGGATGCTTGTCAGGTAAAAACCGTTCTTTTTTGGGTGGGGGGTTTGGATTTTTAGGTCAAATTTGAAGGTTTTTTTTTTTTTTTTATCTTGAAGTAAAACGTTATGAATAATTATGCTAACAAAGTATTATTAAAATGGGTAATTTTTAATAAAGACCAAATTGCATATAAGAATGTTTTTCTTTTTTTTTATCATGTTTTGACAGTGTGTTTACATGGCTCTGTATATACAGTATACGACATTCAACATGAAATTTTATCATGAAATTTTGCATTGCTTGCATAGACACTTTCAAAATAGTTTCTGTTTGTTGATTGACATGTACAGTACCAACTATAACTTGATTGAGCAGATTCCTATTAAAATGAACAACAGTAGATGTCGGGCTGTTATACCACTATTATTTTAAATGGCATTTACAGACTCAAAATGTGATCATGGACCACAAAACCTGTCAAAGGACGCTTTCCATTGATGAATGGTTTGTTAGGATAGGACAATATTTAAAAATGTGTTTGAATATATTTAAAAAAAAAAAAAAAAAAATTAATACTGAGAGATACTTAAGTTATATATTTAATATTACTTAAAATGAAATAAGTTCTTAGCAATGCATATTACTAATTGGAATTTAAGTTTTAATATATTTTACAGTAAAAAAATTTACAAAATATCTTCATGGAACGCAATCTTTACATAATCCTAATGATTTTTGTCATAAAAGGAAAATTGATCATTTTAAACCAAATGGTGTATTTTTGGCTACAAATATATCCCAGCGACTTAAAACAAGTTTTGTGGTCCAGGGTCACAAATCATAATGCCTAGGGGTGTGACGACACATTTACACCACGAAAGGAGACACTGGGTTCACGAGAACGAGATTTTTAGACTTCGTCAATGATAAAATATATTGAGAAAAATGTAATTTTATTCAACAAAAACAGGTGCATTTTGTAATCAACTTTTTGAAATTCAATTATTTTAATTAATTACATGCAGTAATTAACAATAAATAACAAAAAAGGTATTCAGGCCGAATACCTAAACAAACTTGCCTACAGCAAACGCAGAGCCAGCTTAGAGGCCAAAGTATACTTCGGCCATCTGCATCAAGTCATTTCTGTCATCAGGAAGACTCGCAGACTGTCCGCGTACAACAGTGTACGCACGAGAAGAATGCTGAAAGAGCGCAAGTCAAGACTGAACGGAATGTGGAAAGTGAAGTATACCTGGGCCTTAAGTCTGCCTACACTGGATGCGATAAAGCTACACTTTGGAATTTGCGTCCGCACGTCATAAATAACACGCGGCAGCAGTTTCCTGTCAGAGATTTGTTGGTGCCACATCATACTATTATCGGAAAGATATCGCCAGAACGGTCATGTCACGAGATCTCGTCACACCCCTAATAACGCCCCTTTCCCCACTTGTGAGTGAAAAATCTTTATATGTACAAAATGTGCAAAATTAGGCCTACACGTTTTTTGAATGTTAATGAATTCAAGGTGGTTTAATAGGCATTTACTGTAGATGCATTGTCTTTTTCGTCCTGTTCTCTTCATTCAGAAACACCTACAGTACAAATATGACATGAGCATAATGCCGTCAAAGTGTCGAGCTAATGTTGTTGTCTTCCTGCAGTGTGTGTACAGCCTCGTAGTGGAGAAGATTAATTATTCTACCTTGTTCCCTGATATTTAAATGAGCTGATTTCCATAATTTCTACTTCTATCTCACTTGTTATTCATCTTGCTTTCCTCTTCTGAACGCTCTGTGCGTCTCTTATTCTGGGTGTAATCTTCTTAGTGTGCTTCTCTCTCGCACAGGTTCCGGTCCTGGTCTTGTGAATCCGTTCTATCTTCCTCTCCTGCTAAAGTAGCTCATAGAATTTTGTGTGTATTCTCTCGCTCTCATTGTACTTTGCTCCATCCTTCTCACCCTCTGTAATATTCTTTCATTCACTTGGTTGTTTTGTCTTCCTCTCCCTCTCTCTCTCTCTCTCCTCTCACCTCCCAATTCAAACATGCTTTATTGCCACGTCTGTTTACATTGCAATATTGGCAAAGTAATTAAGAGCCGAATTGTATTACACACAAAACAAATCATTCAGGAATAATAGTAATGGAATGAAATGACACCGTAAATAAGCAGCTTAAATTAGAGGTACAAAATAATAAATGATAAGTGATAACAATAATAATTAAAAGGTTTGCGATTGCGTTACACGCCCTCCTTTTTTTCTTTTGTATTTCAGTTTCTCAGATACATAATCATCATTTCATCCCCTTCTTCAATTTCAAGCACTTTATTGGCATGATTATTTTATATACAATATTGAAAAGCATCAATACACACAATTTTAAAAAATGGAAAAATAAATACAAAATAAATAATCACAGTATACTGTACATTTAAAAATGAAGTAAACATTCAGTGATGCATTAAAGAACGTTCTCTAGAATAGATCAACAGGCAACTCTTGAATACGGTCATCAAGTATGTTTAGTTACGTGAGTGTCCTCCATGCATTTCGTCGAGTTTTAGAATTTGTGGAATGACTTTTAAAAGTTCCTTTTCTTTTGGCTTCCACAGGGAGACTCCGGCGGTCCTCTGGTATGTCGTTCCGATGTTGGCAAATGGTTCCAGGCTGGAATAGTAAGCTGGGGAGAAGGCTGCGCTCGGAGGAACAAGCCTGGCGTTTACACGCGCGTCACCAAACTGCGGGACTGGATCCGTGAAATCACAAACATATAGTGAAGCCTGGACCTAGACAACCAAAGCAGAAGAACACAAACGTTGAGTGCCGTGAATATTTAGTACTCACAAAAGAGAAAAGGAATACAGCTTTGGTTGACATCCTTTGCGAGGAAAAAAAAAATCCTTCCAGTTGAACTTGCATAAGTTTCAGACCACCTGGTCTTTTTCATAATAGCGTTCTCATACAGTATGACTATTTGGTTGCTATGGCTTTTTTATTGCCGAATCAATTTAAAGTTGAGTTCAACTTTAGTCAACCAAATAAAAAGGTTCATAAAATACATTCAGATTCCGACTGAGAAAATCTATCGCTGCGATGTACTGTTACACTCGTTTACCAACTCTTTATCGCACAGTTGTAGTTCCACTTGTTAGTATCTGAATCCTTGAATGGTTACTTTATAAATGGCATTTAGAGATCAGACTGTCCCATAATGAGCCTGCCAGTACTTATGACCTGGTGAAAGTTGTGTTGTTATCTTTATGAATTATATTGTGTTTTAAAAGTGATTTTTCTTATGCTTTGTTCCAAAGACCAGACCCTGCCTCTTCTCAGAAACTCCTGTTTCAGGCTTTGGAGGTAGCTTCAGTCCCTACTTTTTTTTTCCCCTTTAAGCGAAGGTCAGAAGCTTCTTTGCAATCTAGAAATTTCTGTAAGCATCCCACTCAGGCTGACCTTCTTTCCTCACATCTGTGTGATCTCGGAACCTCAGTGCCAAAGCTCTGAAATAGAGGATTAGGTAAAAATAGGATATTTCCGTCATCCATTTGCCAATACAACCAAGGCCAACATAGGTCACTCACTTCTGCTGCATGTTAAAGTTCCATCCAATCAATGTCAAGGCTGTTGGCTGAAACAACCTAACAGGATGGTCTCTCCTTCAAAGAGACCCGAACGTATCGAGGAATCTATACAGCCGGTTCCTCATAGACTTGGCAGGCTTCTTTCCCATGGAAAGTCCACTTGCTTAGTAAGATTTTCAGGCTTTGTAATGTAGTGACTTAATTTCCCAGGAGGTACAAGAGACATTTGCTGTATTCTGAGAGATGTCGGATACTATATTTATGTACTACAGAATTTTCATATAGCATCATGATCTGCAATTTGACCTTTTGAGGGCTTGTTAGACTTTCATTTTTATTTTATTTTTTTAAAACTGCAATGATTATGTATGGCTTTGTGTCTGGGTGACTAGATGATATTTGTATTGTTATTGTAACTGAACTTCTTGGTGTTTTCTGTGTCATTATATTTTTTTTATTTGAACACTATTCCAATATTTTAATGTTGCAATTTTCTTAATGAGAATTCATAATGTTTTCTTAACAATAAAATACATGCTGATTTTACATTACATTAAAAGCATCATAAATCTACTCTTTTAAGTCGATACCAGAAAATCCACAGCCTGTCTTTGTTACGGATGTGAAAGTAAGTTACTTATGTTGACCTCGCACCAATTAAAAAGCTGCAGGTTTAATAAAGCATTGCACTGCAACAGTTGTTTTAAATGGTTGACAGAGTATTGAACTTAGGCTAATTACATGCCAGATTTAACCTTGTATGAGCTTTAGATTGGTGTTCAACCTTTTATATCATCTCCAATCGATGTGATGATAACATTAGGACTTGAGCATATTACACATTAATACGGTATCCAAGCAACCAAAGGTCACCATCACTTACTACCTAATGGAAAAATGTAATCAAAACAAAGCATTGTGGTCAACGAAATGCATGATTGAAATCTAGCCTTTCAACCAATCTTACATACATTTCTGTTACACCTTTTGTTTGGTTAAGTGCTGTCTGACCGTAGTTCACGGATCGTGTGGTGAGATTCATCTTGAGTCATATTCAAAAGTAACGTTAGGTTAATGACGCAAAAGTTGCATGCTGGGAGATATGGCGCGCGTTAGCTGGGTGAAATATCTTTTAGCAAATTTACTGTATTGCTGTGTTTTGTGCTTAGTTTCATTGTTTTAATCATTTAACCAGAAAATATTGAACTGTTTATTATTAATACGTTAATAATGCGTCGATGTATCAGCTTCAAATAACAGCACGTTTAGCAGGCAACAGAATTTACCTCAAAAAAAAAAAAAAAAAACATTACGAGAGAAGATAGGATAAGTAACAAATAACTAATTAGTTTTCATAATATTTTGATGAACACTGGTTATTTCAGTCAAACTAACTCGTTAAAAATGTAAATTCTGGCAAACCTAGTAGTTCTTTACGCTATTGACGTAACGGTAACGTTAACTTAAAATTAAAACTAGTTTTGTCAGCAGAATGCTGATTCGATTTTTTGCCAAATGCGACTGACAATTTATGGATAACAAGAGTTTTATATTATCGGGTTTGCACGTTCTGCATATGCATTCTTGTTTGGTTACTTTGGGCAAGGTTCGCTGTATGCAAGGAATGATGACAGCTGATGGAAACATGACCCTGAATTTACCAGAGTAGCCATCAGTTTATTTGTTTAATGCTGAGTACGTGTTTATGTCTTCAACACTCCCTGCGGTGAAGCTCGGCGTGACATGATGAAATCTGAGAGACTGGGTGACACGACAAGATAATGTTGTCACACAACACCCGCTCCGTCAGCGCAATATTTGGTTGCGTTGGGGGAGACGGCCTGTGCCTGCTATGTTTGATACGCAGACAGCGGGAGGCTTGGGAATCTCATCCGTCTTTATTAAAAACCCTGCTGTCGCCGCGGGAATAAGAGAATCAACATAGGCATCACTGCTAATTTATGTATTCATCAACTCGGCAGCCCCGGTATTGTTTGTCCTCATTCCCTCATGACATTTGACGAGACCCAGCGATGTGTGCCAAACTCACTTCAGTCAGAGCAGATATTATTTGAAATGATTTTATTTAAATATAAATATGTGTACAAAGTTACAAGCAACAATAGCTCATTTTTAGCAAATAAAATTATTTGACCGTTATTAAAAAAAAAAGAAAAGAAAGAAACTGAAGAAAAAGGTCAATTAGTTGTATAACACCGTTCACCTCTCCAAAACTGATAAGTGATATGGGGGTAAAAACCGTTGTGATCCAAATAAAGTGAACTCAAAGATATAGATAAATGCATTTTATAATATAAAGGTACTTTACAATAGAGCAGCTTACACGCTGTACATTAAGGCTTATATAAAATATAAAAATAAAGACAAGCAATGTTTTGTTTCACCTATCTTACAGTTCATTTTGATTTTTTTTTTTTTTTCTTTTTTATCTTTCCATATGGAGCCGACCATTCAGGCTCAAAGGAAAATGGCAGTATGGTAACCTCCAAATGCAGGTATCCAAGATCGAATAGACGTAGGGTGCAGTAAGCGGTTTCTCACACAAGGAACAAACTGATGAGAAGAAATGCTGAATACGTTCACGTACACACATCATCTGCATGCAACAGACAGGAGTGAATTTCCCAACAATTTGTACAGTCATTGAAGTGGCTCTAAGTGGATATGGACAGTACTGCATTTCACTTGCTATTTCTTTTTTTTCTTTTTTTTTCTCAGTTTTTCTTCTATGTAAACATGTTGGTGCTACCTGACGGTGTCAGCCATGTCAGCATGACATAACGGTCACCTTGGCACACTTTGTATTTATAACATACAGTGGTCACGTAAGGAACATTACAAGATTATTACTGCACACCACAAGGTCGTGCTGTAATTTAGGTTTGCCGTACATGGCTTGACTTAAGAAACCGTGGTCCCGAAATGGGCTCTACTCTGAACTCTGCAACAAATCCTTGAGAGCATAGCTTAAAAAGACCGCACCTCTAAATTTGATTCTTTGGGGATTGGCCAATCTTGGTTCCATCAAACAGACAGAAATATATTTTATGGATTTTGTCCATAATTTAAACTTTTTTTTTTTTTAACCAAAGCATTCCAGATTCCAGTTTCCGGCACTGGTCCATTGAGGCTTTAAATAAATACTCCCTCACTAGCCCAACAGCAGACTGCAGAGCTTCTGAAGAAATATCTTAGGGTGAGCGCATGCGCTCTGCTTTCTTCTGCTCCCCTGCGTTGTGGATTGAACTTTGAGACATTTTGTGTAGGCAAGACCTGTTGTCATTGATACACAAATGTGCTTACAATTCCATCAGCATGCCAACAAACACTTTTTTTTTTTTTTTACTTTTTTGATTTTTTTTAAGTTCATGTCATATTGATTGTTTCAGCGTAGTGTCATGAGCTTATCCTCATTTGCAAAGACTAGTTCATGAGGACACTGTCCTTCTCCACAGCACTGCTTTCCTCCTCCGAGATCTAGAAGGGTCAATGCTGGAGCCTTTTGTAGTGGACAGTGCCGAATTGATGGACAATGTTTATTTCCCTTAAAGTTTAACATCAGGGCGAAGAAAATCAGCTTGATGGTGACTTCCAAGCTTGGCATGTTGCAGTTCTTTCGAAAGGCGTTTTCCATCGATCCAACATTCACTTCAAGATAGCAATAAAGCTTTTCCGCCTCTTGAATCTCAGTCTAAAGTTTGCTTAATCCCTCCTGAAGCCATTCGGAAGAAAGTCCTTGTGATGTTGATCATGCCAGACCCTTAGCGGGTCTTTGAGAGAGCCATCACACATGAGTCTGCATGCGTTGCTGTGAGGGCCGCCCATAGTCAGACTGCTGCGACGACACCTGCGAGGATGCGTATGAGAAACGGGAGGAGTTGGACACCTTGCTGGCCTGGTCTGAATGCTCGTACCCATCAACCTTCTCGAAGGATGCAGGTTTGACGTAGCTTGTGAAGGCGCGGCCATAGGTGGCGGGAAGGTAAGCGGAGCCTGCATAGACTGGCTCTTGAGGATAGATGGTAGGAGTTTGCTGTTGTTGCTGTGGTTGTTGAGACTGCTGTTGCTCATAGGTGGTGCGTGTGGCAGGGGTTGTGGCGTAACGCTGGGAGAAGTCATAAATCCGAGGCTGACTGGAGTGTTGGCCGTATAAGGGGCTTGGCGAGGGAAGCTGAGAGGGAGTGTAGACCGGGCGAGCATTAGGAACATATTCAGAGAACCCAGTTCTTGCAATGTGACGGTCCTCGTGAGCCCGCACATTGTAATAGCCATTGGTGGGATCCTGGGAAGAATGAAAAAAGTTAGATAAATAACAGTATTTTGTGAAATACGTGCAGATTATTTTAGTAAGGTGTTAGCTCGAAGTTAGACATTGACCAAGAATTGAAGGTTTTCTTGAACATGATCCAAGCTTGTGGTGCAATACAAATATGATCTCAGCAAGTTAGTGTTATTAAGTACAGTAGTTTCCGTAAACCTTTGAAAACAACCTTTTGCTTTTATTAGATTAACCATCCGAGCCATGCTTTGTGAAATGTAATACCTTGATATCTGATCTCTCATCATCCTCCTCTTCCAGCAGGTCGCTGTGCTCTGTGCGAGACGTTCCTGGAGACTCACTGCTGTTTGGAGCCTGAGAAGAGTACAGAGATTTAGGTTACAGACTGCTCAGTGTCCATGATATGTCAAAATGTCATGCAGTCATATATTAATATAATTAATATGCAGTCATATCTCCTGATTTTCTTGTGAACAAATGATCAGTATACATGTATTTTTTTAAGCATCTCTGCAAAATATTATAAACAACTTTACTTTTTAGCTAATGTCACTAAGTCCTATATTTTTAGTCCTGATGGATAAAATAAGGTACGGCCCAATATTTTGTTTCCTTATTTAGTATGTCATTTCCCATTAGGAATCAGGTTGTATTGCTGTTAACGTTTACATCTTTTTCCTGCAGCATAGCTGCAAGAAAAATGGCATAAAAGCTATTTCTAACTATTAGGCTATTCTAAGCGTTTGTGTTAAGTTTTGAGGGTGACTTACCATAGGCTCCTTCACATCCTCCTCATCGTCGTTTCCTCTTGCTGCATTGTGGTCGCTGTGCACAATTTGTACACGGATGTCACTCTTAGACAGACGTGTGCCCTTTTTGCCTGGGTGAGGAAATAGCGCAGTGTATAGAGATTAATGAGGTGAACGGTGGGAAGATTTCCAGAGAGGTGAAAAGGTCAACACTGCTCCAGGCAAAGAGGTGGCCCCATAATTAACCTCTGTCTAGTTAGTCCGTTTGATTTCTACTGTATTATGTTTTTTGAGGAGAGAAAAAGAACTCTCAGATAACATCTGACCTTTGACCTCACCTTTAGCAGTGTGGCGGCAGCAGATGGAAACCAGGGTAATGACACAAACGATGAAGACACAGCCTCCGCCCACCGATGCTCCAATGATGATTAGCAAAGGGAGGGCCTCTGCGAAGGGAAACGGGGAACGTGACTGAGCTGAATTCTAAAAATGTATTATTACGTCCAACTCAGAGTATGCAGGTGATCCGAATTCAGGCATGTCTTTTATTTTATTACACATGGATTAAAAATTGTAATGTTGATAATATAAGTTTGGGGCTAAATTATGACCCAGACACGTTCTTGACATTTTCTTTGTTGGATGGTATCATTTTCATATTATCAAAAGGTTTCTCGGATCTCCAGCTAATTGAAGAAAAGCTCTCTGCTTGTCAAGCGTGTTCTACAAAGAAGCTCTTTTTCTGAGCCACGGCCAAACTCAAGTGCAACATATAGAAATTCATCTAGTGTGATCCACAGTGGCATCACAGGACCAGGCTATTGTCTCTAATCTCTGGTGGAAGAGGGGTAACCAGGCCTGACATGCAGCGAGGCAGCCGACAGTAATCTAATTAGAGATTCCAGGAGATAGCACTGTCAGCCTCTCCAGAGACTTGGCTCTGCTGCCTTGATGCAAATTGCCGGCGAAGACCTTATTTTTGGTGTCTCCCAGTACAAAGGCTCAAGCCGTCTACCACGCTCTTAGTCTTATTTAAGCAAATTTAAGCCCGGTGCACTGTGCATACAAAATGAAACGGTCAGTGAAGCGTCACATACCCACGCCGTACATTAGGTCTGGATTTAATTCATTCAGGCTCAAAATCTATATCTTTGTTATGGAACGAATGTATTCATTAAGTGGACCATCTCCTGATTAAATGATATTGATTTGGTGGTGTATAATTAAGATAAGCACAGGGTTGCAGGGTGTTTTGAGAGGCGATTCCTGCATAGAGCTGACTCAAACTGGATTACAGCTCGTCATGACTAATCTTAGATAAAAGGCTCCAATTCTAAGGTGGACAAACCCTACAACTTACTGTCAGTGTTTTAAAATCAACCATCCTTCAATAATTAAAGCGATGGTGCCAAAAGAGCTTGGCCCATTCACAAATCTAAAACTCCTGCCACTATTCTCACTTTACTTTCAGCTGCTTGTTTCTCACGCCTCCAATTTTTGACTCCCCAGATCCCAAACACTCTGATCTACAATACCAATAAAAAGTATGGACACACTTGACTTAATTTGTTTCTCTCAGTCTTGAGAAGCTTTTGATCTCAAAGGTTTAAACGCAAATGCATGAGATGCATGAGTTTTTTAGACAAATACATAAGAATTTCTTAACAAATATGCTATTCGTTTATTTTAATTGACAAACGGGAGAGGGGACAAGTATGAAGCATACATGTAAACTCAATACTGATTCCAATTAAATACTGTTTTAAAGGAGGCCTCTCTACTTCAAAAGACCCAAAATGTGTTGATAATTTAACATGTTTGATGTTTGAAGGAATTTGGTATTATATTGCATTCAAGTAGAAGTATGTTTTACACAGGATAATCTGGCATGAGGACACCGTACCTTGCTCTTCAAGAGTGACCAGTGCCGTCCCTGTACCAAAGCGGTTCCAAGCTGTGCAGTTGTATCGAAGCTGGAAATCCTGGGCAAGAGTCTCTGAGAGGATTAGCGAGGAGAGGACCCCTTGGTCACTGTGTACTGTCTGCACGGAAAAACGACCAGAAGAGCCAGATGACAAGATCGTGTCTCCAAATGTCCACACCTGAGGAGAATGAAACAGCAAAGATTAAGGTACAGCAAGTGTTGATATTGTCACATTTTATTTAAGCTTGACCATTTTGGCGATTTGATTATGAAAAGGTAAGAGAATGCATAGTTTGGAATTGCAAAGAACTGCTTTCTTATGCACCATTGAATCATTCACAGTATGACCATGAACATGTGTTAAGCAAGCAAATAGCGTCGATTCTGATTCCAGGTTGACTTAAAATCTCATTGTATATTCAAGCCTGGTCTGACCAGCACAACAGAACAACAATCAAGGACAAACATGTAAAGATTTATCAGCCCAGAAGTAGTCTTAAACTTAGTGTCAGAGATTGGAATTTTGGGCTCTTTTACGCTGTCATGTCGAGTTGGTTTACCAACAGTATTGTGTCTCAGCTTGTGAAAAAGAGCTGTGTGAAAAACCGTGCGGGGAAGACAAGCAGCTCCTGTCTAGTAGCAGGTCAGTCTGAAATCTCAGAGCTACTCAGGGAGAGAGAACAAGCCATAGTTTCTTTACTTCACCTTTCTGGTGAAGAGGTGAAACAGCATGTCTGAGAAGTCCTCCCTTGACTGGCCTCAGGTGAAGAAATAACAGCCAATAACAGCCCAAATCCCCACCTGTCACTGTTTCCGGGATCAGGAGGGTTTTTTCTTTGCCTCTGACTCCTCCTTTGCATCAACTGCTTTCAGTTACCCTTGCTTAACTTCCATCTGTCTCGGTGCATCTCTATGCTTTACCCTTCTTCTCGATTTATCTCCAACTTAGACCCTAATTATCCACTGAAAGGCCTTCCCACGTACGACTGGGTCATGGGAGGTCAGTGGTTCTACGCGCTAATTGCTTGCCGTTGGAAAGGAGCCTAGGAGGCCAGAGGTCTTCTCTGCAGACCCTGGCATTAGTGCAGTTCGCCTCTGCATGCTTGAGGGTGGAAAAGGTGAGATACAGGATCAGCCCTCTCATCGAGCGCTCTCTAATAGGGGAATGGGGCTTTGTAGCTGTGCTTGTGTGTATGTGTGTGGGTGTCAGATATGGAAAGAGAAAGACAGGAGCAAGGAAAGAGGAGACTCGCATGAGATCTTGTTGGAGGGAGAGGGGAAGGGAGCTTGAGCGTGTGATGTGCACACACCGAAAGCACCTGCTCAAGGGAAAGGCTCACAAACAAGCTTGTCAGGAATAAGGCTACACTAAGCATCAGATACCCAGCAAACACATATATATAGAAATAGGAGACTGTATACTTACAATCTTGTCAGGGGGAGGGCTGCTGCCCACTAGACACTCCAGCTTGCCCTTGGAATGCTTGATGGCCTGCTGCGTGGCCTCAGCTGTGATGATGGGAGGGCCTGAAGTGTTGATGTGAAAGAGAGAAATCGTACTGACTAAGGGTGCTAATGAAAGCCAAAGAAGACACAGAGCTGATGTTCCTTGTGTACTCAAGACCAAAGGTCTTGCACATAAATAAAAAGCTCATCAATTAGGAAACCAATTCACTGATAAATGGGAAAAAAAACAAAACAGCTTTGTTCCAAACATTAGTATGCTAACCAAAAGCTGTAAACTCATGTGGTTTTGAAACCGAATACATCATGAACAAAATTAGGAAAGAACGAGGGGAGAAAAATATTACTGAGATAAAAAGACAGCATTTAGTTACCGTTGACAGTTAGAGTTACATCTCTCTCTGCCACACCAATCCGAGGCACGATGGCTTTGCAGGTGTATGTCCCAGAATCCTCTTGTGTAACTGCCTTCAGCTGAAGGGTGTTGCTATTGCTGAGCACCTGTTAAATAAAATGAACAAGAATAGCCTGGTCAGATCTGTTGCTATACCGAGACATTTCTCCACAGAAGTGACCACAGATGTAGGCATCAGGTAAGGTTTAGCACACACCAAGTATAACTCTATGCTTTCATATCAATTGTCTGTATGACAGTGACTGTCTATGTGTGTTTGGAATATTGATGTGTTTCGCTTCCTGTATAAAAAATTGGATGACAAGTAACTTCTTATTGTTAAATTCTGAAAAAACAGAGGTGTTAATTATCAGATCTAAAAACCCCACATGTAATAATCTAGGACAATGTCTAGAACACTTGATAGCTGCTCCGTCAATTCTTCTTCATCAGTTAGGAACCTAGGTGTGCTTCTTGATAGCAATCTTTCATTTGAAACCCATGTTTCTAGCATCTGTAAACAAGTATCCGAGCATATCTTAATTGCAACCTATGCTCTCAACCTCAAATGCAGAAATGTTCATTTATGAGGCTAGACTATTGTAATGCTTTATTGGGTGGTTGTTTAGCACCCAAACACTGGAACAATTTACCTAATACTGTTCGGGAGGCAGGCACACTCTGTCAGTGTAAATCTAGATTAAAGACACATCTCTTTACTCTGGCTTACACTGTCTGGCTTAGTTGGGGGCACGTCGTTTTGATTACATAAATAAATAGTTTAATCTCATCATTATACATTACCATCACTCTATTCTCCTATTTGATAATGTTCAGTGCTTTGCTACAATCTGGATTGTTAAAAGCGCTATATAAACAAAAGTGATTAAAGGGGTTAATTGATTAAAGTCTTATCTTTCCAGCAAGTTGTGGAATAAGAATCATTGCAGCATGTCAATATTTCCACAGGATGAAGATGGGAAGATTGTGTAGAGACACAGTGAGGTTTTTTTTTGTTCCAGACAGATCAAGCTGTGGTCCTCAGAGATGGCTATCACCATTAGCACTAGTCATCCATTTTGTTGCTTGTGGCTCACACAAGAGAAAGACCAATGCCACCAATACCAAGGGAAAGCATTGACTCCGCCTGTAATTTTGTCTGCAGCAATCTTAATTACTGTCTAAAGCGCTCCAGCCTGGGTCCTCTGAGTCAACCCACTGCTCTAATTAAACCTACGACAATGGCAGTGTGGAATTTTCCGGAGTGTGAGCAGATACTTGTGCTCCTTCGCCTCTGGTGCACTGGTACACACTCCACGGTCACTTGTTAGAAGCCATTGATCATTAGAGCACCCTTTTTCCCTTCCCCTTCTCCTCCTTCCCCCTCTCGACGCCGCCAAACTGTGATTAATCCGTTTAGCACTCGCCTCACTTTTTCATTCGCCAGCACTCATCGAATTAGCCAATTACTCCATATCTTGTGGCGATGAAGTAAACGCTCTACTTGTGGATCAGATCGGCCCATACTCAGGAAGGACTGGGTGGAGAGATGTAGTCATGGCAAAATTTACTGATTGCCTCATCAGAACCTTTTGGCTTTTCAGCCTTAGCCTCCCACTCTCTCTCTCTCTCCTTCTCTTTTTCCTTCCTCTCTCGCTTTTTGTTTGCTTTCTCAGGCTCTTTATGAAATCTGATTAAGCAGCAGCAGAGAAACACTTACAGCAGAATAGGCTGATGCATTTCACACATCTACTGGAGCTAAACTTTCATTTTAGGCTAGCAATCACTTTATCCATTTGCCAAACTCCTGTAAATGTGCCGTAAACAGAAATGTCATCCATTAACCATCCAGCTTTGAGCAGTAATTCATTTTAGCTTTCCTATACAGATAGGGGTTAAATGTGGGTGGGTGATTCTGGTGCCCTAGATGAGATGACATGAACTTGTTTAATGAACATTTTTGACTGAATAAACTTAATTAATGGAGGTGGAATGTATGTATTGGGTCAGATAAAAATTGGACTTGGGGTAACAAAAGATTGTCAAACAACATTTCTGAATCAGTCCAACCCAGTCCATCCATACCCTAATGAAAATCAATATGCATCAGGAACTCATAGAACGATTCAAACAGGACTGCTGTGACAGTTGTTGCACAGATGGTGTGCCATATTTAGAAAGAAGAGAAGAGGTCACCGTACCACACTGGAGCCTTGTTTAGTCCAGGCCAGAGTAAGGGGAGGGTTGCCCGTCCATGAACATGTGAAAGCAGCATCCATCCCTATGTCCACTATCTGGGGTTTCGGTTCGGTCAGCAACCTGGGTCCAACTAAAAATAAAAGATGTGGATTCCCATTGTGTTTTAGTACATTTCATTATTTTATGTTTTTGATTGAACAAAAATGAAGCCCCTTAAAAAGCTCACATCATTTTATTGCTGTCAAACGATTAATGCAAGTAGCATACAAGGATTAAACAGGTCTTTCCAAGGAATGAATATAGCAGGTACATATGTCTCTACATGTTTTAAAGAACATTATTTGAATGTGTATTGTTTACTTCTTGTATATTAACATATTTCATGCAGGCCACGTTTACATTATGTAAGAGACTGATAACACGGTCTAAATTATGTGGCCACAACTAAAAAAGGTGAGTTACAACCTGATGTCATTTATTAAGCACTTCTTATTCAGTTATTTATATGTCTCTAAAATCTTTGTTTTATAGACTTAAAAAAAAACTTATTTTATAGACTTGCCTTCATTTCCTTGCTTGAAATGAAAGACAAAGGAGATAAATACAGACTAAACATCTCCAATTTCTGCTTTAATGCTTTAAAATTTGGAGGTGAATGACCACATGGGTACTTACATTGTACATCCACCAAGGTGCTGACATTAGTACTTCCTACTGAGTTGGACACTTCGCATGACACCGGGTCTGTAAAGTAAGAGTGGTCTACGGTCACCTCCAGGCTGTCACCATTGGCCTCTGAGATAGGAACCCCACCTTTGGACCATCTGTTTGCAATATAAACATTCATTTATTAGATTCACTGGTACATTCTTTGTGATGTTTCACCCTTTACAGTAACAGCTATTATTAACAGCAAACACTGAAGCAACTGTGCACAAAGCATTAGATCTGTAATTTATATCCAATTTAGGATTTACTCTCAAACCTAAATCTGATGGAGTGGATAATCTGGGATTATGCATTGAGTCTGTTGTGATATTAGATGTGCTTACCTGTAACCTGTGATCTCAGGGTTGGCAGAGGCAGAGCATATGAACAACACTTTTGCTCCCTCCATCACCGTCTGAGGCTGAACAGAGAGAGTCACAGACGGAGGATCTGGAAGGAAACACGCAGGATTAGATTCACTGCAGCAATAAAGGCTTTACAAATCCTTCCCAATGACTTTGCTGCCGAGCTCCAGGTGTGTAAATCTAAGTCACAATCCTTTTTTAAAAATCCATTCCCCGTGTACAATTACACGTCTTTTTTACCATAAAAAACACAAAGCACACATTATAGTTAGTATCCGGAATTTAGAAAGAAAAACACATTTGGCTGTGCCTGGATAAGTACCACATAATCTGCATCTAAAAAAAAAATACCTAAAAACTACTCACGCTGAACACTGATGGTAACTGATGTTTGGCGACCTGCAGGAGCGGCAGGGTTTAGGACCCTGCAGGTGTATGTACGTCCAGAATCGCTGTCCTCGGGCACCATGGGTAGCATGCTAACCGCTGTTTCTCTCTTTCCATCCTCCATTAAAGTCTGAAAAGACAGTGATATGCTGTGAAACCAGTTAAGAAACTGAGACAGTATCAGTGCTAGTGGAACAAATTGCCGTAGCTCTCTGAAAATAAAGTGCCTCAATGAAATGTTCTGAAAATAATGTCAAAGGCAGCCCTTAACAAAACTATCCAATAATTTCTGTTACATGTGACACCTTTTGGATTCAAATAAGAAAAGACACAGTGGCTAGTACAATGTTATGGTCTCATCTGGTTATCACTGTTAAAATCACACAGACATGATAATCCTAATCTAATTGTCCTGTTTTTCCTGATGCAAGTCCTAATTTAATAAGGAATTCCCATGATGCCCGTAATCCCATTTGAGCTCAAGACTGTGCCAGCACCGTAGGCTGAGCATTGCAGAGAATTAAAGCCGCCATCAGTTTAGCGAGGCAGGTGAGCGTCTGTGTTTTACGGCGCTGCCGGGCCCATTCTGCCGTTAGCACGTTTTCACAAAGAACTGCCTATCAGCTCTTCCTGCTGCACATCATCTTCGAAATCTATTTATTGTGTGTGAGAAATCAATACACTTAAGTGGGGAGAGGTGTACAGTCTAGGTGAATTGCTGCCCGCTGAATCTACAAGACAGCCTTAATGGAGGATCAGGCACAGTTTTAGGTTTGGGACGATTGGAGGCAGCGGGAGGGGGCACTGAGTGCTGTACTGGGGCAGGAGCATTATGGGAAGACAGTTCCCTGGAGGGTCTGGGGGGGGGGGTGAATCGATGGCAGGTCATACGCTTAACCTCAGATGCGCTGAAAGCATTTTTACGCTAGATCGAGTCACGACGCCGTCTGTCATCAGCCTTACCACTCACTGTCCTTTTCTTATTGCTCATCTGCTCTCTCCCACCGGCTTGCCCCCCTGTGTCTACCTTTTTCACATTCCTTCACTTTGTTCTTTGTGTC
Source organism: Enteromius trimaculatus (assembly GCA_032361065.1). Classification (NCBI taxonomy): domain Eukaryota; kingdom Metazoa; phylum Chordata; class Actinopteri; order Cypriniformes; family Cyprinidae; genus Enteromius; species Enteromius trimaculatus. Next base: position 2,712,294 of record JAUMHP010000020.1, read on the forward strand.
TTCATGTGGCTTTCCATCTCGTTTTCTTCTCCGGCTTAAATCAAAATGGCTTTGAGATTTCCACCTCGCTCTTAAACAAGCCGCTCCTGTTCATTTTTCCCTCATCTGCTTTCCGAGTTTCATCTGTCTTTCTTTCTCTCTCGCTTTCCTCCTCTTCCCTCAATTCACTGCTGGCTCTTGCCCCCTTAAACGTGTCGTTTAGCGTGGTCAGAGAGCATGACAAATGTGACACTTTCGCAGTTGCAGCCGGTTCATGCTCCACTGCACTTCCCATTGTGTTTCGGCATTGTTGTGGCTGATTTCCCCTCTATTCTCCCACCCTCTCTCCCTTTCTTTCTCTCTCTCTCTCTCTCTCTCTCTCTTTCTTCTCTCCTCCCTCTCTCCCTCCTTTGCTCTTTCTCTCTCAGCGGAAACTGTATCAAACGCTTATGCCTGTCTGAGCTTTGACATGCTCCAGTTATGCTCGAGTATTAGAGCAACAGCAAGAGTGAGAGAAAATAGAGGCACAAAAGGCGGCAGCTTGCGGTAGGGTGATGAAGATGAGACATACAGAGGGTTTTTGTAACTGTGAGTGTGAGTTAACGGGAAGGACAGGTAAGGGCAAAAACAGAGATCCTAAGTTGTAATCAGCCATCGTGACATAAAGACCGATGTGTCCAAATCTCACCTTTGAGTAGATGGCATCATTCATTATCTCTCCGTCTCTGTACCAGGTAATCTCTGCGGCAGGTTTGGCTCCAGATGCCCGGCATGTCAGGTTATGAGATGTATGAGCTTTGAGACGGACCACTGGCCCTCCCTCCACTAATGGATCTGAAGGTGGCACTGAAAAAAAAATTGGAAAGTTTTTTAATCTTCAAAACTACATCATACTTGTCTTTCAATTCTATGTCAGTTCCACCCAAATAGCCTGAAATGTACGGGTATTTAAGTACTATGGGAACCCACAAGTTACGTTCTCCCTTACAGTTTTGTATTTTCATATGTAAAGCCATACCCTAAACCCTTCTTGACTGCAGCGCAGAATCATTTAATTCTGCCAGTTTGACCTATACAGAACAAGCTGGTAAATGGACAGAGATTGAGAGAGATCAGCTTCCACTGAAGAGAGGCTAAGACAGTACTCATGCCCTTTTAACATGGCTGAGATTTGCTATTATGAGTCTATTTACAGGTACTCCGCCGCAAGCCCGTTTCAGCTGATTTACTGATTTGTTCATTTGTTTGCATGCCTGTGTGCAAGCCTTGGGCAAATAGTGTCTGCCACCTTTGATGAAGGTGTCCATCTCGCAGTATGCACAGAAACACGCAAAAAAAAAAAAAATCTTTCTGTGGTACACA
>JAUMHP010000020.1:2713644-2765946 GCA_032361065.1 Enteromius trimaculatus
ATCAGTTACAGGTGACCACACCATCAGGACAAACACACACTCTTCCGTCTGTCCTGTTCCTTTTCTCAGAAGCAATTTCTGTTTTTGTATCAGAATTGTCAGAGGTCTTTTCGCTGGTCTTGCCCAGGCGCTAATGGAATCCGTGCGCGAGGTGATTCTAATTTCCATGTGGATTCCCTCAACTGCACTCCTGCCGTTGACTTCTTTGACTCTGCTGGATTGCTTTGGTCTTATCCGGCTGCATTGATTTCCCCACATGCCCCTACATGCACGTACACACATGAATGCTCACACACGTGCACAAACACACACCTCGTTCCTTGCACACAGGAGTTGGCATATTCGCTATGCTCGAGTCTGGGAATTCGAACAGTTCACCAAACATTGGCAGTGTGCACAAAGGCTATTGTTGCAGCCCTACTTTTCTACGGCAAGTCTGTGTGGCTTTGCCAACTTTGTTCAATTAGAGGTAGAATTCTTTTTATTGAGCAGTAACAAACTTGGCCTTTCTCGCTCTCGTAGTGCTAAATCTTTAATGTCTAATATTTTTAGCCCTTCATGTGCTTACACTGCAGGGGAAATCTGTTTTTCAGGTACTACAAAACATTGTTGTGTCCAAGCTGGGCCACCAGGTGTCAGCAATGTAGCACTGTGCTAAAATCCCCAGTGATCGTTCCCTCCCTCATGGCCCCCACCACCCCCCACCCACTGTCGCTAAATGCCGGAGAATATGTAGATCAATCACATTGCGTTAATGTAAAAGCAGCCCTGCGGTTGATGAATTCTGTGAGTCACTGTAGAATGTGCTAACTGTGCAGACTTTGACTTTTAACCATTCACGCAAGTCATTTGTGACTGCTGCAATCACATTTCCTTGGCCCTTCACCATGTTAAGTGTCAGTAGACTATAGAGAGAGAGAGGGAAAGAAACAGTGAGGTGGGGGTGGGATCATTTCCTCAGTGTTTCTGTCGACTCAGTTTCGCTCTGTTTGAAAAAAACGAGTTCTGTTGTGGCGTGATTTAAAATTGTGAATAAATAATGAAGGCTTGACTTATGATTGCATGGGGGTGGGATCTCTGAAGTGTTTTATGCGGAGCAGAGAAATTTTGCAGTGTTCCGCATTCGAGGCAGTATTTTAAATACTGTTAATGAAATTGGGGACTATGAGGAATGCTCTATTCCCCCGCTTTTAATCAGCTGTAGGAGAGTTATATATCGTAGTGGTTTCTTCTCGCTCTCCATCACACTCACTCACTCATATCACACACACACACAGCGTTCTTACCCAGCACCGTCAGTTTGGCTCTGTGTGATCGCAGCCCAGCCTGCGTGGCTTGACACTCGTAGACCGCATCATCGCCAAGCTCAGCTGAATCGATCACCAAGCTGTGCTCTCCTGATAGCGGGTCTCCCATCAGAGAGTAACGTACCCAACCTGATCCACACAAAAATCACTGTTAGAGATGTACACACACGTATTGCCATGACTGATAGGGCTAGTTTTGAGACACTATTCTATGCACATCTATGCAATCACTGTGTCACTTGGTCAGTGGCAACATGTGAGCTCCATCGCTTATGCAGCCAGCCAACAGAGACTACCTTTACTCCCCAGGTTGCTGCCTTCAAATCTGCAGGGGAAATCATTTTAAATGCCAATGCATGACATGAGCGGTGATTGATTCTCCACCTCAGCCCTAGCAGACGGCTGAGATGATTAGACAAATTAAACGCTAGTTTGCATTAGCCGTGGTGTTTGTTTGCCCTCTCGTTTCTTCACTCAATACAGCTGAGGAAGTGACATTACTCAGACACACATCCACTGCAGAGACGGGATGCTGCCCTTTACCTGCCAATCTAGGATTGGTTTTATCTCCCTGTTGTTAATTGGAAAAAAGAAAGATGAAGATAAGAGAAGACTAAGCCTTGGTAAATGCACTTCAATAAGCATTGTGTACCTCCTGGGGGAACGGCATCATTTCTGCCTTGCTACTTGCTCTAAATTTGGTTGACATATAGGAAAGTGGGTTTCTAGCTAATTACAAACCAGTGCACCATTAAGAAGCACCTTGGAAATTAATTACGTTGACTCTATTTTTTTTTCCCCTTTCAACTCGATTTTCAAAAGTGACTCAGTGTTTGAAAAGCACTGTTGAATGGAATGACTCACTAACTTCACAATTTTCCTTGTTTGTTTGGGCCTTCTTACCGGGTAGATCTCGTTCACCGCCTAGCGCCAAGCCATCTTTGGTCCACTGCACCATGCCCCGGTATCCCACAATCACACAGGGCAAGGTTGCTGATTGGCCAGCAACCACTACTTGGTCCTGAGGCTGCTGGGAAAAGTAGGCTGCTTGAGACACTGCAGGAGAAAAACATACAGACACACACAAATCATTAATACCTTGGTTATTGTTTGATACTGGGATGCAGATATGGATAATGAGCATACTGGATCCATGCAGTGGATCACAGACTGCACATACATACATAAATGAGTATGTATGCACAGTCTATAATTATGAAATTTACATCAAAAATTGTAAAACTGAAGCATCCTTAAGGGCCTTTGACTTCATAACATTGTTCAAATGCAATGACAGGCTTCAATCTGCCATGTCCTGCTTTCAGCAAATTGGTTAAAAAAGCCTGCAATAGCATTTATTCCATTTCAGTTTCCGCTTTTCTTTGTGTCATTCTGGTTCTGGGAAATTGACAAGTAGCTAGTTGGATCACCGTGGTAAACTGCAGCAAGACTCTCCCTCCTAATGCTGAAGCCTATCTGTCCTTTTGCTCTAACCAGTCCAGCTTTCAGGTCAGTGATTTTGTACAGGGAGAGAGATGGGAAAGCACAGAACACATTAGTGCGATAGTATATTAGCGCTGAATCAGCAAGAGCCATTCCAGCTCACATTCAGCATCTCTCTGCAGCTGGTAATACTCTTCCAGATACACAATGAAACACAATTTTCCTCGCGGTAACCATGCGGTGGGCTCTAGGAACATATTACCCTTTTACACTGATCTAAAACCACTTTGCCTACCCAACACACTCTTTTAAGTGAAGTTTCACGTCTGGTCACACGCTGTGCTATTTTTTTTTTTTTACCAAGACCAGCGAGTGGCATTTCGCTAACTGATTGATGCAGAAAAGGCTTATGTTGCATCATCTATTGGTTGGTAGAAAAAAAAAAAGTTTGGTTTTCTGCAATTGGCAAGGGGTCTAGGCGTCAGCTGGTCATGACTTATTTAACTCTTTCCTATGCCCATATGGCAACCTGCATAGAATGACATGGAAAATGATGTCCCGTTGAGCCAGAGAATCTGTTACCACTTCCCAGGGTGGGGGAAGTGGTGTTTTTCAGTAAAATTATATGTTAAACAATCAAAGGAGCTTTCAGTGTCCCGTGAGAGCCATCCGTAGCGGGCTGAGAAAGGCACCTGCCGCCTCAATGCCTTCTCTCTGTTTAGGCTTTGCTGCCATCTTTCTTTCTCTTTTTTAAACACTTTTTGCTCTGTCTTACTTGCATAGAGGCTCTCCATCCTCCTGAAAAGAAAAATCACAATAAAACCACCCAGACTAAACAACAAACAGCCTTATCTTTCTCACTATCCTAGTCAATTTTATGTACACACACAGCCATCTTACACACTTTTTTGTGTTTATCCATTGCAAGAGCTTCATGATTGGATCTGGTATATCATGAGCCCTCTTGAAAGTAGAAAGATGGCAACCAGCCAGAAGTAACTAATCCATTCACATGAGATTTCAGAGAAAGTGAGGGGGGGAAAGAGAGGTTTTAGAAGGGGAGGGCTGTTACTGGTTCTTCAAAATGAAATGGACCGTCCCCCCATTTTTTCTGCCTTTCCTCCTCTTTCTTTGCCCTTTTATTTCGGTGTGGTTAAATAGGAGAATAGGGTGCCAGTGGTGGATAAAGAGGGATCTATTCAGCTGGTGCTAAACCCCTCTGAAACTTCTCTCTTTGGGCCAGGGGTGTTTAAACAGACAGGGTAGGAGGCCCCACCCCAGGGGGGCCAGCAAGATGGTGAAAGGAGGGCAACATACGGTGGCCAGAAACACACTATTGTCCTCTTGTCCCTTGGTTTTAATAGGCCTCTTCATTTCCAATCAATCCTGCTAAATGCAAGTTTAATAGCTTTTCAATAGCGGCTTTTCCCCCCCTGAGGGAGCCCAGGATTTTCTTTCTCCTCCATCCTCTCTCACTCTCTGTTGTTCTCACTTTCTCTCTCTCACTTCATCATTCTCACTGCATTTCTTTGAGCTGAAAAGGGGCTTCGGAGCTTGGCTGACAGAGTTTGGTCGAGACTCAATTATCCACTCCATCAAGGGGTGCAGCAAAGACCATCCACCCCCCTAACCTCCTACACAACCCCACACCAGTGTTCTCTCTCAAAAACATAAGCTTTCTTTCCCTCCGAGGCAAAGGCCAGTGCAGATTTCAGGTCTTTTCAAACTTGCTCTTTTCTCCCACTTGTGCTGACAGTCCTCTTTTCTTCTTTGAGGATGGCCACAGCCAAACAGGAAACGAAATAGAGTAGAGGGAGACACTGCAATAAAATGGAAGTACCAACTTTCTACTGGGCAAGGAAATTGGTATGTTAAAACCATAACTGACAAATATCCAATGTTGAGTAAATGAAAATAAGAGAAAAACACTAATTTAGTACCACCATCAGATCGCATTGCATCCCACAAGTGTCTGAGAGCAGGATACCAATGCTCAGAACTACTTGTCTCTCTTCCAAAGACCTACCTCGTTTCCTCCTTACGTCTGTTATTCAAATGTTACGATGACCTCTTTATTTTTGGAAACAGACTCATAGAAGCCCTCCATTAAGACAAGTTTTTCTTCTTCTTACAAAAATCAAAGAGCTAAATATGACTTATCTGTCAAAAACAAAACTCTTTTTGACAATATTATTAGTGGCTGTATTTCTAAGCCAAGCCTTTATGTTTATATAGAATCTTTCTTTTTTTTTCTGTACAGTCCTGCCATCCCTGGAGCTCCACTTTTATGAGATATTGAGTCTTTTTACAGATACTGTAATTGTGTTGTGCTTCTGGGATTCTCCTTTTTGCATCAGGTACTGGATGAACATCGATTGCAATTAAAGAATCTTGCCCCAGCATCTAAATGTTTACGAGCTGTGATAATTCATCAGGATGAGCCGATGTTTAAGGGCTTTTGTACATTCGATAGTTCCTCTTTAGACCTCTCACTGAGTTGTGCCTCTGTGCGTGTCTTCAATCACTCTCTCTCACGCACATAAGACCTTCACAGCTTGCATTCGGGCCCATTTACAAGTTACGCACCCGTATCACTTCACGCACCAGGCCGTATGAGCAAAACCAAAAGCATCTTTATTACCCTTGCAACGCATGCAGACATTCACACACACACAAACCCGCGTATACAGCGAAACGAGTTCACACCACGGGAGTGATTCAGTGCTCTCCAAATCTTGCTCCAAGAGAAGCTCAACAAAATATCACGTCTGGTTAATGAGTCATTTCAAATTGGAATAATTCCTCCTTGCTGAATTAGCCAATTCTTTAACGGCATGTTAGCGGCTTAATTACATGAGTTCATTCCTGACAGAGAAGAGAGGGATGAAAAAAAGACGAATGAAAAAGGAGGAGGTGTAGAGATGACAAGCAGCAATTTTGGGAGAGAATTTACTTCTTTTTTGGTCTTTAAGGTAGACTCTTTTGAGGCTTTAGAATGCCCTCAAGGAAAGAACAAAAGTTTATGAACAGTAAAGGGAAATGAATATAAAACGATATAATAAATATCGTACTTGCATAATGAGCAGGTCAGACAAAAGGCTTGGTATTAACATGGCTGTCTGGCTCACGCAATGTCATTACAAGGTACCATAACAAATAAAGAGGTGCGTGGGATAAGACTGAGAAAGCCGTCTCTAAAACCTACGTTGTGATTTGCTCCACAGTGTGTGGCATCTGCGTGTGCCTGTGTGTTTACGCGTTCCCCCTTCCCCTAGTAACAAGGTCACAACACACTTGGCCTGATACACTTTAATCCGGATTTTTTCAAAATGGAATATCATTTCACGGCACTGGATGGAAGCAGAGAGGAGTGTGTGTTCATGCGGTGGCGTAAATAGGGCAGGCGTGCTGTGGGGATTGCGGCTCACATTTAGTTGCTACTTTGACACAGTGACTTTGTCTTTTTTTGTCACACGTTAAGTGCAGCTGCAGCTGGGCCTGACTTGAGCATGACATATTAAAGAGCTTTGCTTTTTTCTCTCACTCTCCCCTACTTTCTCCAGGCTGTTTTTAGAGCCCAGGATGCGTCTGAGGAGAGTGCCATGCACTCTGCCTCACTGGGACGAACGGACGAACAGATGTTAGCAATGATCCCTCTCTGGTCTACCCTCGCTAGAGACAGCGGGGAGTCTTGATGGTATTAGTGAAAGTGTATGTTTGTGTGTGTGGCACTTGGTTTTGCCCCTGGCACAGTTGCAGATAAATCAGAATATTTATCCCATGTCAAGCCATATTAAGCCTTCCTCAACCTCTTCACTGTTTGTTCTGACAACTCCGATTATAAACAGTGAAGATGTAGCAGGAGGGTAACACAGCTCACATGGATTCGTGATCATGCTAAAATCTATGCAGACGGATAGACAGACAGACATCGCTTTGCTTGCCAAAAACTTTTGTGCATCATTTCAGCGTTGGATCGTTTCAACAAATGTAAGCGCATTTGGACGCAGATGAAGTTATGTCTCAATCAAATGCATTCCACCGTTTCCTGTCCTATAAATAATAGAAAAGCCAAAATCACTGAATTGTTCAATTCGCCCTTTTCGTAGCCTGCTTTTTTATTAAGTTCAAACAGCACCTTGAGCATTGTGCTCAAGTCTCGTCTAGAGAAGAGAGATAGGAATACGAGAGAAAGGGTAAAGGGGTAGATGTGCATTGGAAAAAGAGAAGACTAGTGTGAAAAAAAGTAACTTGCTGGAAATAAACAGGGCTGGCTAAAAGCGATCCATTGTGCCTGCTTCAGATAAGGCCACTAAACCCGAGCTGGAAAGAGCTGAGCTCTATTCTGCGCCATGGAATTATCCTTTTGTTTGGTGTGGGTAGACTCTATTGTTTCATTCACATAGTGGAGGGTGAATGTGTGTGTTTCTGTGTGTGTGTGTGAAATAGTTTAAGCACATGTGAAGCCGCGTTATGCCAAAGTCCTTGTAACGGTCTGTATTTGAAAAGTCTCCCTTGTAAACATAGCCGTCTCCTCAACCTAATGTCCAAACAAACTAAGCCAAGGGCCACTGGTAGTTTCAGAACCTGCCACATTTCATTCCTTTCTTCTCTCCCTCGTTCTCGCTTTTCCCGTTCGCCCAGCCTCATCTTCTGCACCTTATCTCCTGCCTCGCATTCCAGTCGCATCTTCCTCCCTTTCTTTCTCACTTTCAGTGTTGTTTTGTGTCTAAATTGCAGCCTAACAGCTTTTTAAGAGCTGTTTGCAGGGGTTTAATCCTCCTAGCCTCTTATTCAGTCGGCAGTCTATTGTAAGCATCCTGGCACGGTGCGAGACCCTTTTCAAAACGAGCATACATCCATCACACCTTCTTCCTCTGTCCTTCCCTCTCTTCTTCTAGCCCCTCCAATCCCTTTAGTAAACCCCCACTTTTTCTTTTCCCTCCATTCCTCTCTTTTCTCCTGTCAGCCAGGCCTGATCCCCGGCATCAATGCTGAGCAGGGCCCTTTTCACAGTTACATAAGGTGTGACAAATTGTTGATTTGCCTTCTCCATGCCTTTTTCTGCTCCTCTCTCCGCATTCCAGACACCCTGTCCCTCGCTCACACCCTCCCTGTCCCTGTCCTTTCTCTATTTATCGGCATGAAAATTGCAGGGGTTCAAGTCAGCCTGTCGACAGATAGAGTGAAACGGGGATGATGGGGGGTCCGCAGTGGCAAGAAAAACAGAGAATAGGACATAAGAGCTTCCAGCAGGGGTGGAGAAGGCAAGAACAGCCTTCTGACAGATAGAGGGCTCAAACAAGCCCATGCTTTTGAGAGGGAATGAAGGAAATCTATAATCAAGCATCTCACCCTGCAGTTATTTCTCACTCGGTCTTATTCTCTTGTTAGTGGTGTTTGCTAAGGCAGTTTTTCATAGTTAGGGTTAGGGATTTGTCGACTGTGGACATGAATGATTTATATTTACATTAGTTCATTTCACAGAAGATTTGATTCAAAGCGATGTGCAAGCCTCAAATCATTTGGCTTCTTGATGAGTTTTGTGCTATTGCTTTTCCGGGTGATCAGACTTAAAGTGCCCCTATTATGAGTTAGGAAAGGTTTGTATTTTGGTTTTGGGAGTCCCAAACAACAGGTTGACATGCATGCAAGGTCAAAAAACACATTCATTTTCTTATAATACAAATTTATTTGTACCTTATTTGTTCAGCAGCTCCCAAACGATTCATTCAGATATGAGTTTTTGTTTCCCAAACCCCTCCGGTGATTCATTTAAAGCAGTGTTCGTGAGCTTTTAATGCTCAAAAAGCAGCACCAGTGCAAATAAAGCAACACGTTTATTTTGACGTAAACATGAAACAGCTTGACGACTCATTTTAATGATTCAGAGTCTACTTTCGTGAGACAATAACTATATAGACTTTCAGATTTAAAACTTTGTAGGATGTTTTCATTCATTTAGAGCTGTGTTACACAAAAATCCATAGTAGGGGGACTTTAAATGTTTTACTTGGCAAATGACGAAACTGGTAAGGAGGGACCTAAGCCATCTAGAGACCTGGGTCTAAATAAGTAATAACCTAGAAACCATCCAAAGCAACCTGCCAACCACCCAGAATACACTTAACCACCAAGATTTGCAAAGGACAGAAAGTTAGAATCTCGGCTTGACAACAGCAGATAAAAATGACCACATCATCAGATCGTGTCAACCCAACCAGGTCAGATAAGAAGTGTGAGAAATATGTGTGTGTGGTGCTTAGGTCCTCTACTTGCAGCAGAGTCTGTCTGTCACGCACTCCTCTCTGCTGTGCCGCGTCTCTGGTGAGCGTCAGAACTTTTCCAAGTGTCATTATTCCAGCGTTCCCATTCTCGCTCTCCCACTTCAGAGTCTAAGAACTCCTCTACTCGCAGACAGAAAGCTCTCCGCTAGGAACACAAAGAGGCTGGGTAGGAAAAAAAAACTAGCGATGGGAAGGAAGAGGGGGAGGATGAGATTGTCTCTACACATCAGCCAACTGTCTTGACAAGATGTTGATTGAGCCAGTCTTGTCATTTCATTCCTGCAGGTCTCCTGGTATTTTCTGGAGACAGTTATTGCTGCTGCTCTCCATTCTCTCACTCTGCTTTATCTACTTTCCGTGCCGCCTTCCTCTAATTCTCTCTCTCCTACAGCATGCACCAATCGCACTTTATCTCTCTCTTGCTCTCTCTCTGTTGCTTAGCGTACAGTATGATCTAAGATCTAGTATGCTTTTAAATCATTAGCGTTGTGTGCTCTTTGCATAAATGTGTGGGTAGTTGTATGCACCAACGCCCCCACAAAGATGGAAACATCTACAATCAGTCCGCCTCTGATGGGCCTCATTCACTGTGAGGAAAAATAAATAAAGACAATAAAGACAAATTAATAAATAAATAAACCAAGCTTTTATATGCACTCGTTTTATTCCTTTGGCTGTGAAGTCGGGGTAAACAACACTGGGAAAAAGCAACACTGTAAATATGGCAAGATGATTAAAAATCCATAAAGTCAATGAAAAGATCGCATTTAAATGTGCCCCCCAATCCCCCCCCATTCGCCTTTGTTGATCTCTCTGCCCTGCACTCAATTTCAAAAAGCAAATGAAATGAAAACAAAGAAATCTAGCACTTATACTGAGCAATTGGGATGCTAGACTCAATGCCCTGGGGTGTCAATTAATTTAGTCTGGGGATTTGTGGCCTACACTTCCTAATTGAGCCCAGTGAAGGCCCCTGTGGCTCCCTGTGATAGGAGGAAGTGCGTTTCATAATTAATGTTTTTTTTTTCCCCTCATACTGTCTTTATTATTATTTTTTTTTTAATGAGGAAGTGATGTTGTAAATGTATGCATCTCGTTAGAGCAAAGAGGGCCATGCACTTTATTGGTGTAAATGCAGAGAAGAAAGGGAAAATAGCTGTAACCTCAGTTGTTAGTGGCATATTGAAGTCCGTGCATGCATGGGAGTATGTGTGTTGGAAAATAAAGAGAGATGGGTTCAATGAATACCTTGTTAGGGTTGTTTAATGTGTGTGCTTTTTTACCGCTTGGAGGTCAATGTGGTGCTGGCAGTTCTATTAAAGCTTTTTCTAATTTGATGGAGTTTTTTTTTTCCTTTCTCCTCTCTCAATCCATGGCTGATTGTTGTTTTTGAAGACCACTGGTTTGTTTGATGTATGAGAGATTAAATTTCTGTTTCATTACAATTTCCTTTTAACTTCATTCTGACTATTTTGCTTCCTTTCTTGCAACACCTATGTGGTGGTAACTTCTATCCACATCACGTAAGAGTATACAGTTAAACAAACAGCTCATTCATCTCTCTAGGGAGAGTGGCATCGGCTGAAACAATGAGCTGCCTCTTCGCCGGTGAAAGGGCTGACCAACGCTCACGGACGGCCTTCAAATCCGCCGTGGATTAATCGATGTCTGGGGTTTTCTCAGCCACCACATTCTGCATTTCCTTCCTCTATCAAGTTAAGGTGGTAGGGGGTTGGGTAGTTTAATTAAAGACTGAACTTTCTTGTTCATCAGATTAGCCTGGACTCAAAGGGTTCTTTTAACATGACTGATGACTAAAACCCTCCAGAACACAAAATAACGTGTGGCGAAAGAGGATAGAAAAAGGATTGAAAAAATCTTACCTGCCGACCTCAATACATCCTGGCTTGCTTAGCGCAATAGAGATGAGGGAGGGGAGGAAGGGGAGAAAAAAAAAAGTAATTTCCTGAAACTCCATTTCTTTGGTGGTGATTAGCAAAGAAGCGTAATTAGGCTGAAATGTGAAGTCAGGATTTTTTTTTTTTTTTTTTGTCTTTACGGATTGAACCACTTCCTCTGGAAAAATCTGGCCCTGATTAATGAATGAATGATTAATGAGAGAACTAATAAATCAATTAATTATTAAGCAAGCACTCTGAACAAAAGAAAAGGGAGGATGAGGGAGAGATTGTGAACGTAGCCACACACGAATTGTAAGATAGATCGGATCATTGTGTTAACCAGACAACAAAGTACTAGTTTTAGCCAAAAAGTGACTTCTTAATGTTAGTTCTAGCCAAAAATGTGACATATGCACATTCGTTTTCACTGATTGGTGCCATCGTGTTTCAACAAGACTACAAGTTGTAACCCTGAAGCGCAGAGGTGGCAAATCGTCCTTCCCCACTTCATCCCTCCTTCCAACTTCCTACACCCTCCCCAGTTAACTAGGACACTCTATCAATCTTTGATAATACTTGGCGTGGGCTGTGGCTGCGAGACCAGCGACGGGAGAGTCGAGGCAGCACAGCATGGCGTGATGTATGAAATGTGGGCCGTGCCAGTAACAATGATATACTGTAGCGTTTTCCAGTCAAGTTTGACCTTTTTCCTCCGCTGATATTAATCGCTGCAGCGCCAGAATACATGCCTGATCTATTTCTCCCCCAGGAACCCCGTGCACTTTACAGTGCTGCTCTGGCCTCTCCATGTCTTTGCTAAGCTTTCTTTATCTCTCTCCCTTCTTTCTTTCCCTAAGACTACCCCCCATCGGAGCGCACCTTCACACCAGGATGTGCCACCTGACTGTTATTTTATGATTGGATAGGTTTGTTGTGGCCTTTTAAAAAATATGACGTGCCCCGTAAACCTTCAACTCCCCAGTGCACAAGACCCAGCTTAAGCATAAGAGAACTTGCTTTGTGATAGCCCGAGATATAGATCTCTATGCTTTGGCTGTGGCATTATTAGCTGAGCATCTGAGCAAGAGGAATGGACACTGAGCTTTTGAAGAGAGTCTCCTGGGGGCTTTGGAACCGGGCAACCTACAGAAGAAGTCGAGAAAAAAGAGAAGGAGCCTCAAGGCTGTTTGGCAGGATTGTTCCTAGTTAATGTGATGGAAAATGCCAAGTCCCTCTCATGCTCTCTCTTTCTCCCTCTTTTCCTGCCCTCTTTCTTTTCACTATCTTCTTGTTGACTGGTGCTATGCTGCCAGTGTGGAATTGCAGATTTCCCTGGTCTCAATTGAGTGAAAAGGGCTTTGTCCCTCCATTTGGGGTGGATCAATGACTAGAGTTTGGGACATATGGTCCCTGTGTGCTGGTCCCTGCCTAGTGCTGCTGAAGAATGCAGTGGGAGGGACACTTGACCTCCCCGCTCTTCTTTTAACACCTAGTGTGCCTAGCTCAGCTAGTGGCATGATTAACTTAAACACTTCATTGTCTGTCTTCCTTTCGTTAAAGATTTTTCCCCCTCCTGTTGTAAGCTCTAAAAGTTTAACTGTCCATGGGAGGAGTGCGGTTAGCGACCCGTATTTGTTGCATCAGCCATGCTATGCTGAAAAACCTCCTTCTTTCTAGCCTTAAACCCCGTTCACACCTGTTTTTTAAATCATTCTTAAGCAATCCAATCATGAGTGGTTAGCTGAGACGCATTGCTGTCTACACCTAGTAATAACTTGCATCTAAAATGCAAAGCAAGAAATGAAAAGATGTGGAAAGATCAGAAGCCACTTATTTTCTTTCAAAGACAAACCTCCAAATGTTTGCGGATCCTATTTACACCTGTCTTGAGCAATTTCCTGTTTCAAACGAATCTCCAAAAATAGATATCAATACCAGGTAAACATCATTCACTCTTTATCTGTCCAAAAACAACTTGCACGATTTCTTATTTTGCATGCAAACTCCTTATTCTTTTATGCTTTAACACACACTCTCTGTTTGGCTGGACAGTTAAGCAGGCAGCAGTAATAGATGGACGCTGTCGGGTTGTGGCAGTATCTCTGATGCCCAGGCCCATATTGGAATGTCTCAGCGTGTTTTCCTGTGATAAGGCTTTTAATTAAGTGTCTAACAAGGACGTCTGGGGGTGTCCATCGAAGGGACACGGCCACCTGTGTACAAGCCCATTATCCAGAGAGACAGAGGGAGAGAAAGAGAAGAAAGAGTGTGTGAGAGAACGAAAGATAGGCAAGAGCAGAGAAAGGCAGAAAGAGATGAACAAAGCCACACACACACACACACACACACACACATGCATACAGACTTTCCACTCTGTAGGAATCTAATTCCCTGTACGGTCACGACCAGGACACCAACGGATCCACATCATGATTTACGCACCAGGCGCCATGACCGCTTTAAAGATTACATAAACAAATCTTTATTAGAAGGTAAGGCTCGGTTTCTGGACTACTTCATAGACTGGTAAACAAGTGAGGTATGTGCTCTTAATTCATTTCTCATGTTCAACTGATCTATTCTGCTAATCTCCACCATAACAAACGAACACGCTATATTTTATAGTATTGGGCTACTAAATTAATATTTAGGATGCTTTTTATTAAGGTAAATAACTTCTAAGTGCTACATCAACTATATTAAATATAATATACTGTATAATCACACTTTGTAATTATACATTATTTGTTTCCATCTATCTTTAACAGATTTCCCGAGCACTGGCTCCAGCCTCAGTACCATTTCAGTCAAAAAAGGGTGCATAAGGTGTCGCTATCGATCATTACAACATCTAGATAATCTGGAGATTGCTTGCCTGCAGCACGGCAGTGTTCCAATGACGTCTTTATAGGATATGGGTTTGGATCTTAGGAAGCCCAAATCAATCTCTATAGATTCTGATATTTGGGAGGAAAAAAATAAGGATCGTACCATTTAGTTTTTCTGCTCCAGCAGTTCTCGAATAAGGAGAAAGAAAGGGAGTCACCATAACAGAAACAAAGGTAAAGAGAAAAGGGCAAAACAAATCTGATCTGCAGGTGTGAATGAATGCATCCTCACATAACTTATTATAATTCAACAGACATTAAATTATATGTTTGTAAAATATCTTTCTATCTTCCCTAATGAATAACTTCCCTCTTTTTTTTTTTTTCTTGCCGGGCAATCTGTTTCACCTCCTCTTGTCCACTCTCATCCCTCCGTCCGGAGACACCACTCAATCTTCCTTCTTGAGGGAGGCTTCCTTTAAATCTTAATTAAAACCAACTCCAAAAGCCCATCTCCTCCCAGGGGAAAGCTTGAAATCAGCTTAGAACAATCAAGCTTACGGATTAGGTTCCTGGCGAAATGAGGAAAAGAAAAGGAAAGGGAGAGACGCAACACAAAGAACAGAAAGATGAGGGAAAAGAGTTCCCCCACCCTTTCTCACTCATGGTGGTGACTAGAGTCTGGTCTTGACCTATCAACCCCACTTTCTTGCAAGATTAAGCCGCTAGCGATGCTCCTAGAGAAGGTAAACAAAGGTTGAGAACAATGGCCACCAGGCGAGAACCTTATTGGATTTTAATTAAGTGCCAAGAGAGAGTGTTAAAAAGGACTATAGGACGCAGGGGGGTTCCAGTGTTCACAATCCAGTAGAGCACATTTCTCATGCTTTACGTTTCACACTTTTCTTTTTGCGTGACCCTTGCTCCGACTATCCACCTTTCCAGACTTAGCCTATTTGCCCACTCGTTCACATTGTGAGAACAACAAACAGTCTTCACTCCCCGCTCGTTAGAGAACTATTCGTCACCCGCCTCGTTTCACCCCGATCCCAGGTTATCGCTCTTGTGCTCCCTCTCTGTCTCTCTCTCTCTCTTAACAAGGTGAAACAAGACTCGGTCCCCTGAGGAGGCAGCACCAGTGATAAGGTTAAAATGGGCCGAAAAAATGGAGGCGATTATTTGATATTGGACAGATTGAATTATCTAGATTGAGTGCAAGAGAGGAGGGGATGCTGGTTTGGCTCCGAGAGCCAAAAGAAAGATAGTGTGAGGGAGAGAGGGAAAGAAAGGAAGAAGGCTGGACAGAATCATTTTTCTTCAGCATTGCCATTTGTGCCAATGAGGACCAGTCTGATATTAATGACCACTCAACTCCTGGCCAATGGAGGAGTTTTTACCTCTTAAGGGGCAGATTGTGAACGGCACAAAGTAGGCTGTTAATTTGACAGAGAGCAAGTCAGCCAATGGTAGATTTGCGAAGACTGAGAGAACTCTATTCAAAAACTGAGAGACGTTCATTGGACCTATTGGCTCACTCTATATCAGACAAACAAGGTTCTACAACGACTAATTATACTGCTGACTAGGGAATATAGAAAAAGCTTTCTCAGTGCTTCTAAAAAAAACTAAATCCAAATACATACAAACACCATGCCACTGGCCAGAGACAGGCCATCATCACCTCAGCAGGCACCAAAAGAGAGCTGTTAATTGGTGTGAAAACACACACACTGACTTGTGTTATGGGTATTCGATGAAGCTGGCACTTGTTAACAGGATACACTGAATCACAGGGAGAGACAGAGACAAAAGGGAGAGCTGGAGACCTTTTTTTGGGAGGAGAGACGCCGCCTTCTACTAATATTTGTGAATTCTTTACTTGGCTCTAAGGAACATGGCTAATGAGTTTGTCCCACTTTAAACTCTAGTGTTTTATAAAAATCAGTGATGGCACCAGACTCTCAGGAAGCTTCCACCGACAAATAAGTACACTTCACACCTTCACACTGACATGCCCGCAGTACAGACACCTTTTTTTGAAATGTAAATTGAATATAAAAAAACTCTCTTTCTTTTTTTCCTTACTGAGTTGAATCTGCTTTGCTTTTACACTTAAGTGAGCCCATTAATAACTTTAGCAAAACAAAAGAGGTTTCGCACCAAGCTGCCGCATCACACTGAACAAAAGACTCGGCTTTAACAGAGCCTTTTAAGGTTCTGGCTGACAATTCAAGACTCTTTCACGGTGAATTTGGACCATAGATTTCTCAGATGCCTGGTAAATAAGCGAAAGCTTGCAGCGTAAGGACTGTTACAGGGCTAATCGCTAGCATGGATGATCGCTGAACCTCCCTGTGGCTCTGTTGAAAGGGGGCTTGGGTTGGCCTCTTTGCTCGCTGTTACTGATCAGCCTGCTTAAGTAGCTTGTGATTGAGGGGGTCCATTAGAAGCCTATCCATCACCTCCTCTCAACAAGCTGAGTGAAAAAGTGAAGACATCAGACACACCCCTGCACCAGTTCCTACACTTAACCAATGTCCACATTAATCAGAATACTGTCAAGACTTGTTAACCTTCTTATAAAACGAATTGTTCAAATTCCAAAATGGAACTGACCCTTTGTTAAACTCTGGCCCTCTTGATTACTGCTGCTAACTTGCAACGAACATCACAAAGTAATATGTGCTCATAAACTGATTCAAAAATTGTACTTGATTGAAAAAATTTTAGGAACAATAATATTCCAAAACCTTTACTTTTCTATTAAAAAGCCTAAATTGCAAAGAGAATCCTTGACTTTAATTGAGGCAAATGCTTCTTACAAACAGCTTAAAGGCTCACACCCTCATTTGATCATGATTACAACTGATAACATCTGTGTAAGTGAACAGCACGCATTTACTGCCGTATGTGAACTCTCAAGTTACTATTGTACTACAATGACCTGAATCAATATGGAAAATTGTGTTAAAAGAAAGACTGCAAGTTAGTAACATCAATTTACTTGGCAATGTCTTGTTAATAATCTACTTGCTCTTCTCCAGATTCTTTAAAAAACGTGGAAACAGACAAAATACCACTTTTATTTTGTGGTTCTTTGGTACTGTATACTTTCTGGGTATCTTGTGGATCTATAAGTGACCTAGCAAGAACATTCAACCATCCAAAACATGCCTATTCTATATGAATTTCCATTAGAAAAAAAAGCACAAGCTTTTAAGACATTGTATGGCAACTAACTTGAGTATAATTGGTCGGTATGTTTCCAAGGCTGGACTTGGTCACTTATACTACATTACATGTTCTATATTAATGTAATACAACTGATACAAGCATAACTGACAGCCAACAGTTGGAGTAATTAATCATATTGTTTAAAAGAGAAAAGAAAATCTACTTAATGTAATACATTGAACAGTGATGTCTTCGTTATAATAAAAGCACACTTTATTTGGTCATGCTAGTAGCTCAAAAGGAAATACTCCCTTAAAAAAGCTTACACAAATTCCTCTGCCTGTGAAATCCTTTCATATCCAAACAAGCTTTCTCAAAGCTGCAGCTCCACCAAAACCCAGCAAAACATTGACTTTGGAAGCGAGATGTCAGTATCATATGGCAACCTTTCACATTTGTGCCATTTTTTAGAGGGCTTCATAAATCACCACTAAATCTCCTCAGCGGGATGCAGCTCATAGAGAAAGCTGAACCCGTATCTTCAGGCACGAGAGCATCTCGCTTCGCCCGCTGTTGTAAATGAGAAGAACCCAGTGAAGTGCGGTTCCAAGCAGGAACACGTTTCTCGTTCTCTCACCTGCTCTGAGGTGGCCCTGTTTGGGAATGCTTGAAATCAAGCAGCCTGCTGCGTACAAAGCCAGCCTGGAGGCCAGATCTGAAAGACCCGCTGTGTCCTCCAATACCAATGCATCTTTTTCTCAGCGCACTGGTGAGGCTGTTTCTGTCACACCTCGGTAACATGCACAATCCATTCGAGAAGAAAGCAAAAACAAGTGGCTTGAGGTAAAGTACCAAGCAGCTTGCATTAGCATCAAACCCTTTTATTCCTGTTTTCTCATTCTATCCTCCGCACATGAGCCAGCCCACACTTCCTTGCCTGCTTGATGGCTTTTCTTATTTATGTATTTGCCCTATTATACTTTTTCATTTATGCACGTAACACGAAATGAGGACGGCAAGGAGATGTTCTTCTCAACACAGGGTTCAAAATAATGCTCTAGATCACACTGCATAATGGATACCTCGCTTGCAAAGCTGCTTAGCGTGATGTAGTTTCGATCATGTTGGTCTATCAGTACCACTAGCCAAATTTTGCTGGTGAGCAGCATGCCTATATATACCACCATCACAGAAACTCATGCTAGCCTAAGCAGATCTTTTCAACCCGAGTAGAGAGAAGTATTGTGGGACTGTGGAGCCTCTTCCGTTCTAATCTGCATAATAGGCATATTTATGCATGCAAGCGCATAAAAAGTGGCACTTTGTGGGGCAGCTTGGTAAAGTTCTAAAAAGCTCTGCTAGTGTAAGCATCGGATCACTTTTTTAGACTTCATCTGTCCATACAGACTCATTATTCACTCCAAGAGACATTATGTTTAGCAAGCAACTTCTCTTTCCCATTGTCTCTCTTTGTTTCTTGTGCTCTTTGTCTTCGATCTCACTCCCTCCCTCTCCTATTTATCTCTGTCCTTATCTGTGACTGACAAGCACCCCACACCAGTGTTTACAGCAAGCCAGAACCGGGGAGAGAATTTCAAAAGTAAACAGCCAATATCCTGCGCAACAACGCTGAGGAAGCTCTTTTTCAGTGTGTATCGTGTACCTGTCTCTGTGTGTGCGTGAGAGGACTTCCTCTTCAACTCCGCAGAGAACTGCAGGGTTTGGACGCCTCACCCAGACAATAGTCACAGACCATTAGAGGCTTCTCTGTCTTTCTCTGTGCAGGGTTCGGTGCTGTAATCCGTTACAGCCCTCCCACAGCAGTAGAGCGGCTAGAAAGCATCAATCAGGAAGGTCCAGGGGCACTGCCTGACATTACCTCATCGTCTGAAAGAGGCTGTGTATCAAATTCAACCCATCAACACCGCTGCTTCCCCCCCTCCTTTGCTTTCCCTTTCATCCACCCAGCTCCGGCCAACCTGTGCATTCAAAGCTTGTCTGCTTTGTTGCGGCTTCATCATTGCCCCCAGGTGTCTCCAAATGCCCTATCCAGTCTCCTGTGTCAGACAGTCACTTTTCATCTGGTACGTCTTTGTTACTGTGTTTCCTACTTTTAAACTGGAAGAACAGATGAAGGGGTTCCTTCACACCAGTACAAGGGTATCCATTACCTTCAGAGCTAAGATGCTGGAAGTTAATCTGTTTGACCCCCCTCTTTTCCTCTCTTCCCTTTCTGCGTCGGCACACCACTTTGTCAAACCGCATGGACTCCCGAGCCTTCCGCACCTTGGGTAAATGGTTCTCTCGCTTCCTTGCTGCCATCCTTTCTACCTTCGAAAACATTTGATCGCCCTTCTATTTTCCAGAGGCACAGGCTTGTTTCAGATAACTTCGAATCGCTCGATAAAATTACCATGTTTGGACACATGAGTGACGGCGGAAAGCTTGTTTGACGCGCCTTGACTGACAAGCCTCACTTGATAGCAAATTGGCCAGCTTCTCCCTCGACCTCCTACTGTGGCGTTCAAAGCCATGCCGTAATATCCCAGCAATCAAGGAAAAGAAAGACGGTGGGCAAAGTAAAGGAAAGACATACATGCTTTCTTCAATTTCTTGCCCAGCTGTCTGAAAACTAAACAGAGATGCCTTTCAACCCTGGTGTGGTGGGGGAGGTTGAGTGAGGTCTTCTCTCCGGTCTGGAGTATTATGGTTAACGGTCGAGCTCACAATCACAATATTTGCGCGCACATTCCACTGGGGTTTCCAGAGAAGAAGAACAAACTATTTGGTTAAGGGATGTGTGAGTGTGTGCGACAGAGAATGAGAGCGAGAGACAGACAGATGGAGAGAAAGAGAGAGAATGAGCTCACAAATAGCTGATAATGAGGGTCTTCCTGTCTGCATGACAGTCTTTATGCCAAAGGCTCAAGTAGGGCTGTTTAATATGATGCTATCTCATAATGGAAGCAGGTATAAGATCCTTTTGCTGATACAGGATCTAGACAGCGTTAGAGGAACTAAAATCAGTGTCCTACTAGTGCATGGATGACAAAGACTATAATACTATAATTAGCATATTATAATATTTCATAATATTCTATGTGTAGACAGAACAGGAGAGTAACAGCTTTACTGCACGCATCTAAAAGTGGCAGAACCTTCTTTGCATAATTTATGAGTTCAAAACGTTTAATAAAATAAAAACTGGCCTGCACAATTTGACATTGTGTTAAAACCGTAAATGACTTTGACACCACTGTACTGGATCACGTGAAATGCTTTATTCTGAATATCAGGGGCAAAGTCGGATCCTAAAGTATTGCACATATTACAATCAGACTGTGGCCTTCTTGAGAGCTTTTCTGTCTCTCTCTGGCACGCAATGTCTTCTGTGATGGAGTAATCGTTAATTAAGCAGTCAGGCTTTGACTAATCACCCTACAAAGGGCATGCAGCTTTAACCACGAGACACTCATCTCAGCTGCCCCTTTGGCACACCCTTTAACTGTGTGTGTGTGTGTGTGTGTGTGCGTGTGCGAGAGAAACAATCAGTAACTTCTAGTCGGTCACATCTATGACTCATCAATGAATGTATGCATGAATCCATAAGTAGAACAAACCCCACAACAGATAATAACGGAACATAATCTCGAATCTCGCTCGATGATTTGCAGTACAACCTTTCTTTCCCCAAACATAAACACGCACAAAAAATGTAATATTCAATAAATAAACAGACAGATAAAATTAATGAACAGTTTTCATAGCAGAATTGGATTTTTTTTTTTTTTTCATCGCAGAAAACATCCTCTCCTATCAGGGCCATCTTTAAGACCGGGCTTAGGGATCTCGGCCCGAGAGGATAATATGAGCCCAGATATTGCAGCAACATGGAAGATAAATTTCAATTTACTGTTGCTTTCTGTGTCACAGCAGGAGATATGAAATTTTGTCTTGGAGGACTGGAGGTGATAGTAAAATAGGAGCCGATGTGCGCTCTACCAAATCCCAGCTCATTCTACACACGCCTGTGTCAAAACACTTCCTTGCTCCTGTTCATACCAAATTGTGATACGTTTCCCCCAGTAACGAGTGACACTTTTTGCATTTTGGGAGAAAAAAAAAAATGCAAGCAAAGTGCTTCTAAAAATAGGAAATGAGTGTTTGAAAGTGTGTCTCTTTCCTTAGGCGTTGTTTTAATGATTTTCTCCAAATTAACTCAGGCTGCTGAGCCTTACCCCTTTGTGATCAGAGAGTAACGTCAGCAGTAAACACCCTCTTTTTCCACTGTATGCAAATATCTGTGATTATATGACCCTACTGACTACTGTATCTCATCAACAGGATAAACACACTCCCATAACAAGAACAAAAAAAAAAACAGCGACATTGTTGACAGGAATCCCAAGGGATGTGGATGCAGAAGATAAAATTCCGCTCTAAGAGTCACTCTCGGCCTTGGAAAACAAACTGTCCGTTTTAATGTAACTGAAGACCTCCGATGACATCATTGCCCTCTTTTTCATTTTCTCCTCCAGAGGAAGAAGTCAGCACAATTCCTCTTTGTCCCCTCGCTCGTCTTTCCGCCCAAGGAAAATGAGGTGAGGATGTGGGTGGACGGAGACGAGGCGAGAGGAAGAGAGGGGCTGAAAAAACAATGGAGATGGAGGAGATGGCCTTGTCCCAGGGTGAGGAACAACTGGCCACCTCTCCTCTGGGCTCTGCCATTAGGCATGCGAGCTGGAGACACTGACAGCTGATAACAAAAGCTCCCCTGAACGCAATGCCAAGTTCTTTATCTGTGTGCTCCTGCATGGGAAAGCTGATTACAGCCTTTCCCTCCAAAACCTTCTCATTTGCTTTCTCTATTCCACTAATTCTCCTCAATATTTGCCTCTGTGTCAGCGTCTGTTTGGGGGGTGGAGAGTTGCGGAAAATGTGGGTGAGACCCCAGGGTCACTGTCTTATGTCTATGAAAGATAATTAGACAATACGGCTGTGTGTAGCATGTCTCGGCCAGAAAACAGAGAGAGCCATTGTTTCAAGACCCCCCTAACCTAACAGCTGTATGTGTCATCACGAGCACGGTTTGAATGCAATGACGAGCAAATGAGGCCGCGGGAAATATGGAGAACAAGGATTTGTGGCCTTTTCTTCACAGGAGGTATTGGATAGGTTAACTCGCAGATTTTTGTTTTATCTGTAATGAGGGTTTTCTTTTTTGTTTTACTATATAGAGAAGCTATAGCATTATCCTGATCCCCTTAGTCCTATTCACAAACTTGAATGTCATTCGCAACATCAGTCTTAGCAACACGTATAAAATTCGTACTCTAGAATGTTGTCTGGGGAGAAAATCTCACGATTTGCTCTCTGCTGTAAACAAAACTGACCTTTATGTTGAATTTGTCTCAGAGCGCCAACCTCTCCCTGTAAAAGAGCCCAGAGCACTCAACCGCTCGCAGCCAGTCCATCTCGCTCCGGTCTGCAGAGTGCAAGCGAATCAAAGCAGGCCAAAACTCATCCATATCTATGCCATACGAGCGTCTCCTAAATAATGCAGCAGTCTTCCTGCACCAGACAGATTCTGCTGCATCGGCGCTATTGTGAATCGTGTGTGTCACACACTTACTCTCTCGAACTCAAACCCAGACACACACTCATCACTGAACGTGCTCGCTTCCAACTTTTCTACTCCTTTTTAATAAGAAGAAACAGCTGAAATATGGAAGCCCATTTTTCCCTTTGCGAGAAAATTGACTCACAATGGGATTTCACATTTGCAAATATATATCTATCAGTTGTCACTTGCATCGTATAATTGTGACTTTGTATGTCTCAGAGCGACTATGTATTTTTTTTCCAACTTTATCTTGCATTTATCTTGCTTCCACAAAAAAAAAAAAGGGAAAAGGAGAAAGAATGACACTAATTCTCTGTATTATTATGCTAATATTTTATGGACTTATTTTCCGATTATTGCAGTGGACACATAACCTCATATTACACACCTTTACATTAAGCCTCTTATCAGTACACACACATACATAAAAACTGCCATTTCCGATCCTAATACGGTCTCCTAAGACATTCAGCTCATGCATAATACAGAAAGCGCCTAAAACAACCCAGAGAGCCACATGGCCAGAAATACCGCCATACAACCCCACTCAATCTCAGTGCCCAGCAGTCCTCACCACTAATGGGAGGCCCCGTGTGCGGGTCAAACTATCTGTCCCTCTAATGGAGCCAGCTAAGACATCAAGTCTGCAGATCCGCAAAGCTGTTTGTTGGAGTGTTTACATGTGTGTGGCTGAGTCTGAAACCGAAGCCAGCAGCCTTGCTGCCCAGTCAGTCAATTACTTAACAGACAGCAGTTGAAGGCACCAACTAAAGGAACTGGTTTCAGACAGGCTTTCCAGACACCATTATGGTGCCTAATGGTCTAAAGCAAATTTTGAGTCAGCCATAGGCATAACTAAGAAAGTAATTAATGATATATTAATGATTATATTTGTATAAAGACAAAGTGATATTTATGAATCGACTGTGGGCTACCACAGACAGCAAAAAATGCATATGTGCTGATTTGTATCTATTATATTTAACGCCTTGATGCATACTTAATATATTCAATTGTCCACCTTGCTGATGCTCAACGCTGCAAAGAAGCTACGAATTATGTATGTGAATGAAAGTGTGTGTTAGGAAACAAAGTGATAAAATATTCCAATAAAAATGCACAAAGGATTAGTCAGCTATGTATTTCCTTTGCTCTTTACAAGGGAACAGGACTAGAGAGGAAGGAAGCAGTAGGCGAAAGTCTTATGATCTTAACACGCTTCCTTTGAACGCTGCCTTATGGGACTTGCCAACCCCATGCCAAAGGTTTCAAAAAAATAAATAAAAAAAAGCCCAGTGCTGGAGATTACTTGGAATACCGATGGCACAGTGCAACAGAATTCCACCGGGACACTGAGGGACATTCCGAGAAAGCAAATTATGGCTGGGAGAAAGAAGCGGCGGAGCTTTGGTAAGGGCATGCACATGAATATCTGGCACTAGGGGCTGGTCTCTTCAAGACTCTGTCATGTTCTCTGCTTCAAACCCTGCTCTTTGCTACAAGTTCTGAGCCTTCGTCTTGTCAGACCCTCTGAAATCATGTGTGTGTGTGCGAGAGAGGGAGGGAGTGAGAGAAAGAAAGACAGAGAAGACAAACAAGAGGGAGACCAAGAGATAAAGGAGATGTGTGTTTGCACCTACGTTCGGGTGTGTATATGTCTGGGTGAGTGTGTAAGGAAGCATGCGTGTTTATGTGAGCCAGGACAATCTCTCTCTCTGCACTATCTATCTCCGAGCCATTATTCAGAGAGGGAGCTGGTGGTGGTTTTTCAGAGTGTGGCGTGCTGCTTGTATAGATGTCAGGTGAGATGAGTGGTTCAGGCCGTCCGGGAGCCTCTCTGCTCCTCCCAAAGCAGCTGCCACCAGTCTGTCAAAGAATTGCTCTGCTACATCCTATTCTTCCCTCTCCCCCCTCCTTCTGTCTTACTTACACACCCACTTAATAAGGAGAAAAACAACCAGGGTCATAGTTTACCCCTAAATGAGTTACAAAGTCCACATGAAAAGCTCAGTAGTCAACAAATATTTTCCAATGAAGTGAGTTAGAAAGTTCACATAAAAGCCAATAGTCAACAAATAGCTGGCATAAAGGACAATTGCTTGCAATATCCTCAGATAAACCTCTGTTATTGTGCTTGACTGAAGCACTCTCTACTCATATGCTATGATTATTACTAATTTAGAACCTATTTACGAACCAGGCAGGCATTTTATTAATATTTCCGCCTATATTTTCCCTCTAAGTTTGTGATGGTGCTAGGCATTTAGATTCAACATTTAAATTTAATTACTGCCTCCATCCGTGTCAATACAGCAGCCTCATTTATCAAAGAGACAGACAGAAAGCGCAGCTTAACCGCCAATAAACATTTGTTTTTAATTCGTTTACTGGAGCGCCGACCGAAAGCGCTTTGCCTCGCTTGCGGTTACGCCGTTAATTGGGAGAAGAAACACTTTTGGATCTGAGGGGGTCGGGGGATTTTGAAGCCTTTATCTAGAGCTGAATCAAAGCCGGCGTTAATAATACACCCAATGAATAAAATATTTGTTAAAAGGCGTGGAAACAACAGACGCACGGTAAAAATAGGACAGGCTCGAGGATGCTGTACTACTCCGCAAATGAATCAACCTCTCTCAAAGCATACAGAATATGCAAAATGTAGCACCGCCTTTGGTGCGAAATAAACAGCGCAAATTTTGTATACAGGGCCCGACAACTGCTTAGGAGTGTACAAAGAGTACTGGCCTTTTAAATGTAACAATCTTCACAGACTGTGCAAAGAGCGACATATTTTCTATATGTTTTCATGTTTGAAAATAATTCAAATTGCATGTTGTCGTGCAATACCAAGTTTACACCCTTTTTACTTTGCGCAATGTCATTCTGCAGTAGTGATGAGAATAACTAGTTAATGTACTTTCTAGGAAATACAAGGTTGGAGGGAAACATCAAATAATTCCAGATTTAAACATAATAAGTTGAGCAACTCAACTAATACAAATGTAGTGATACTTGAAAATAAATGCATTTTAATGACAGTCATCAATGTGTGACAGTTGACATCTTAACCTAAAAGTGATTTAGCAGTTACACTGATTTGCTGAAGCTATGTCTGAACATAACACACACAGCAGTTCTTGCTACATTTTGAGTAGAACAATAACAGTTTAGCCAGATTGATTCAGTAACCGCCAGCGCTGGTTTTGATTCACTATAAAGAACCGGCTCACAAGAGTCATTTGCTCTGAAATTGAACAACAACAGTCATGCTGATTTTTTTGGACATTCACAAAAAAGAGCCGACTCATACGAGTCGTTCGTTCGGGAATCATGCTGTGCTTTGGCGGTGAATGCCACTAAAACAGACCTGTTCGTAAGACTCGTTCTGTAAGGAACCGGACTACATTGATCGCTAAATTGAGTCTCTAAAAAGAACCTGTTCATGAGAGTCATTTGTTCGGGAGTCAGACTGCACACTGTCAGATCAGGCTACAGTACGCTGTTCCGTCCGCGTCGGCGTGAAAACGCATGTTCGAGAATCTTTAATGGAATCCTCTAAATACATAAATATCATACGATTGCGATGTGGAAACAGTTCCCGGCTCCCAACCCTTCTCCGCAGTCTCTGTCAGAAACAAAGAGGCAGCGCACTGAGTGCAGCAAGCGATAGCCAGCTCATTCATACTCGCAACACATCAGGATAGCGAGAGATGCCCGCGGCCACTACTACATAAAGTACAAAATAATGAATAAATCAACACTGCGACGAGCATAATCTTTCAGATCGCGCGCATTCCCGACTCCCCACGAGAAATGTCGCACCTCTGCCCGGCACCATTTATATTTATTTAATGCTGTTAAATTATTCCGTTTGAGAGAGGAGATTGTGCCTTCCTGATGGCATTGGCTGCGAAATTATTAAGAGGTGTTTCTTCTGTTTTGGAGGCTGTGATCGTGACATCTATGCAGTGGACCTCTGGGGCTTTTAACACACTTTTCCAAACCCTCAGAAGTGTGTTAGCTGATAGCCATTATCACGGTCACACCTGGTTCATTCTTTCATCAACTTTTCCTCTTACTAAGTCTGCTGTTATATCATCAAATGGGGCACTGGACAACATCCTCAAGTCTGTCAAGTACACTAGGCTATAGTCTCCAGTCCAGTAAGGATATAATGCATGATCAGTCAAGAAACGCAGCCACTTGTTCCATGCACTGATGCTCTCGCGATTGCATCCAACAACAACAACAAAGTTACACACACCACATAGCGGTCAGGTTTTCTTTCTTCGGGGCTATTTCTTAAAACCCACACAAATGATTATAACTACAGTTTACCAACATAAATGCATTAAATACCAAAATAAAATAAAACTATGGCACTTGTGTATCGGACATGTACCATCATTAATTGCCTTGCAAAAGTAGGCAAATACATAAATTGATATCATGACTGACTGTACCTCGGTCGGCACCGCCACAGCACTTTTCTGTAGGGGTACGGTGAGCAGTACATCAGCAGCAGCTGCATTATGCTGGAGTACACGCCTGTATTGCACAAGTTTAATTTCCAAATAAGCCTTGTTTGCATTTGGCGAAATGCCACTCGCCCAATATATCGACAGGTTCTCACTAGGACCTCATATGTCACAAAATGCAATTATGACACACCTAAAAGCCACTGCGTTAACTTCATAACGGAGCGCGCTGAACGATCGGTAATCGTATTATGATTAGGTTGACGCAGCGCTAAGTAGCGAACAAACATCCGATTCTAGCATCCGAATAGTTACTGAACTAAAACAAAACGTCTTACCTGTTCCTAAAAGGCACAATGCGATGTAAAACGTCAACATCTTTCCGGAGTCTTCAACACTTGTCTGACTGAAAGTGTGCGCTCGGAAGCTCCGGCTGTACTGAATGTCGAAGCTGGTCCTCGCCCACCTCTTGAATTGAGTAAAAAAAAAATTAAACACAGCAGATTATGTTAACCTCAGCTCTGAGAGCTGGAAGTCTTTACTGCCATCTGAACACAGTCTAAGCATCAACGCGGGTTGTCTCTTTAAAGTTTAGAACTTTCTCTCGATCGTTCCCGTGTTCAGTTGATATTTCCCAACAAAATTTAGCTCAAATGTAGTTGTTTCAATGCGCAGGTCTTGAATCAATCCGAGTATGTGGAGTAAATCCTCCGTATAGGGGTGATAGAAAAATCTCCTGATCAGCGGGGCTCCGCTCGCCGGTGCAACTGAGCGCGTTTCAGCACCACAAGCTCTATAGCGCACGTAAACGCCTCCTCTTGCGCACAGTTCCCTCCGTGCTGCCCTGCTCGTTCTTCGCTCTCTTGTAATGCAGCGGCAAGACGAGGATACGAAGTACGCTGACTGCCGTGCTACTGACTGGATGTTGGCTCGATGAATAAAACAGGCGCTTTTTTTCCCACTGGGGAACATCGAGTTTGAGAATGAAGTAATTCTCAGTCCATAGGGACTGCCGATGGCATACGCCCCCCGGGTCCTGCGATTGGTTAAGGGTTTAAACTATAGGGGGGTGATAGCAGTTGGAGTGTTTGGTCCTTAAACAACAGGGGGTGCTTGGTTATGCGCGCCGTTGAATGAATAAACTGCTGGGGAAAGTAAACAGGTGTGTCCCGCAGCAAATAGAATCTGCGGACAATATGGTCTTAATGGAGTTTTTTTGACTCGTGATTACATTGATGCCAATTAATGTTATTTATCAGTGTATTGTCAGATACAGTCTACATGCAGCTTATAAATCGACACGCACAGCATGAAGGATTTTCAAGATTAATTAAAGATGAACTTAATTGTTAATTATAAGCAAATATATTAAAATAGTTTTATTTTCCAAGGTAAAATGTAACCATGTCTTAATTCAAGTGCTGGTTAAATGGTCTCAGAACGACAATATTTACGTGCTGTTTGTTACAGTGCTTGGTTAAACACACGAGTCAGCTGCAAATAGCCAAATAAACTGCAGGAGAAAGAACCCAGGGGGGCTTTTTATTGACGTGTCCATCACGCCTTTGTTTTTCTTTGTATAGTTACAAACAAACAAAAAATACAAAAAAAATACCACCAGTCTGACATAACTTTATTATCGCCTTAGCTATATGAAGAATATAAAAACTGGTCACTCCGATTTTGTTTCCTTTAATTCCCACTGAGCGTGGTATTGCAATATATGCTAAATAAATAAATGCAAAAATAAACGCCATTAAAAATAACAGGTTACTTACAAGAGTAGTTTTAGAGTAATAAATACCTCTTTATATAACGTAGATAAAGTACGTAAAGTAGGACACCCGACACGACGAGCGCGTGGTGTTTACATCAGCGTCGGTTTCATTCACTCTTTTTCAACCGATAGTGAATATCATAAATAAACACCCAATTATTTAATGCGTTTACCATAAAAACTGTTTATTTTAATACTCTAAGTTCACGTTATTACATGTAAATGCTTTGAAATATTGTTGGCTGATGAGTAGTGAATGTGTGATTCGGACACAGCGAATCGTTCGGATCTCTTGTGTGAACAGATTCAATCTCAACACTCAAAGATTCATTCCTGCATCGGAGGTTTCAGGCGGTGTTGCATTTGTCGCCATAAATTTCCGCTTTCAATGCAGCCGGTGAGTTGATTGCGACAGCAGTGAAATCAACTGTATACTGGTTAAAAGGTACGAGGCCTAATGTTTTATTTACTTTCACGCTGCATTGGAAATGATTACCTGCGCACCGATTGCAGGCCAACTTGTTGATTCACAGCGTCTCTTAAAATTTCTCACGAAAAAACACGCTGGGACCTTTTAGAAATCGAGTCAAAGAGAGGAGAGCTGTAAAGCCATGCGGATGGTTTTGGTCTCCACCCCGTTAAGATTTATTATCGGTGAGGGGATCAAATGCGAGACTGCCGCTCACAAACACATGCTGATGAGAGAAACAGCTTGCTGGAGGCGCAGATGATGGGATTCCTGGGAGTTGAAAGAAACGGGGTTGAGAAAAGGGGCAATAGATGATCTCTAAACAACAGGGGCTCACACCTGCTGAGAGAGCAAAGTAAACACCAACAACTACTGCGTGAAGTTTACCAAGTCTTGACAGGGTGTGAGCCAGACGTGTAAATTAACAGCTACTTTCATTGTTTGAAAGCAGTCCATGTTGATATATCTCCTTAGTAGCCTCTAACTGGAATATACAGTCCTTTATGTTGTAACCGCACACTGAGGGTGCAATAACCCACCCTAAGCCTGTGAATACTTAAATAATTCATGCACATATAAGAGGGGTTTTATGTATTAATAATGAATGCAGTTTGATATTTACTAAACTGTTCTGTGTTGGGGGTGAGGAGACAGTTAAGATGTGGTTTGCATGGTAATTGTAAAGAATATGCTGTGTTCTTTTACTTTATGCTATGCTATTTACTCTATTTATTTAAGATATGATGTATGGTAATCAATATACTAATTAATATGTTGAGTTATTCCAATGCTGGGTGTCCTAATGTACATTGAAAGGCCTAGCGATTGGGCAGTGCTGGTGGTTTCCAGAGAACTTAGATGACCTTATGACTTCCAGAGTATTCAGATGCAGCGGCTGTCATCTCGGCTTTGTTTCTTTGTCTAATAAAGTCTTTTTTTGACGTCCGGTACTCCGCTTTCCGAGCTTCATTGTACATTGAAGAAAATCATCATTGGTGTTGGACCACAACAAAAGTCATAAATAAAGCATGAGGTGAAGTTATATGGTAATGCGTCTCCCCAGGAAATGAGAATATTTTAACAAAATATTATCTCAGGCCCATTTGACCCGGGGTCAATTAGAAAAGAAACGTCAGCGTCGACGAGGACGCGAGGCTGGAATTAACATCAAAGCTTTTCCCCTCCTGCCTAATTTGCAAGGCTGATGCAAAGTCGAGCTGAAACAAGTATATTGTCGTGAGATTGCGGTTTAATTTGACAAGGCGCTAAAAAGTCGATTCTGATCTCGCTCTGGCAGACGACAACAAACGCAGCATTCTGGGCATTTGTCTTGAAGACAAACTAAAATGGCATTCCCACCATGGAGGACATTTCCTTGCTGATGTGGACAAACTGTTATTGTGCTGTCGAGCAAAGGTTAAAATGTCTTTCCGTCACTCTTAAAATGGTCTCCTCTACATCCCTTAAGTAAATATTGTATCACTTAAAGGTCAGCATTCCTTCTAAATGTATAAATCAGAGCTGCTTTATGTCTGTTTCATCCTAATGTCACAGGATGTATGCTATTATTAGTCTTGGGCATATAATAATGTCAGTCTTGAGTTTCAAATGTCTCGGTTTATCAACCAGTATGACTCTGCAGTGTAAATTAACTGAAGATGTGTAGAATTCTGTTGTCAGCATGAAATGAAAATTGACTCTTTCTTTCATCAAAATGTAATTAATTTGCTTCATCTCTGAAATAACTTCCCCTATTTTGTAACATAACCATTCTTTTTTACTTAACCACTTCCATCCAATCTGTTCTATAATATATTAGTGTTACTTCAGTGTCATCGATGTACTGTTATAGTGTTTAAAAAATATTGTTTTAATTAAGATTTAAAAAGTAATTTTGTTTAGGTGTCACTTTTATAAGATTCATTTTATTACTAAAACTAATAAAGTTTTAATTTTCCTTTGTTTGATTTAGTTTTAGTTATTTAGTACTTCACTTGATGATAATGCTAAACGTTGCATTGGCAACTCGTTTATTTTCTTATCTTATTTCTTAGACTGAAGTTTTCCAGTGGTCACTGGATGCCATGTTTTATTTAGAAAGGTCACATTCGAGAAGCAAATTTCATTTCATGTTGACTTAAAACCCTTCCTTCGGTTTCTCCACTTTGCACGGCCAGCATATTTTCGTCATTAAAAACACGCATCAGTTCAGAGTTTAGTTCTGAGCGGTGCGCAGTCTGCTACGGTCAAAGTTCCCCTCTCCTTACATCAACCATATGGGGACATTACAGCAGCTCTTACTATAATTGTGTTATTGAGTACAGCCTTGATCTGTGTCAACCATAACTCTGAGTACTGCTACGCAGCAATAACTCTTTATGCCTTTACCTATGCCAGACATCTCATGCATTCCACCTATTAGTGTGAATATCATGCATTTCAGTTGAGATGCGTACTAGCACTGCTTTAAAGTTGACCTTTATGTTAAGCCATCTTTGTCCAGCTATAACTACAGGTACCATCATGACAAGAACATTCAACAACATGTCCTTCATCTCAATATCAAAATACCAGGCAGGCCATTATTGAAAGCAGAGTTGTCTGAAATAAAAGTATCTCAGGGGAAGTTCAGGAGGTATATGGTTGCTCAAGGGTCAAGGGTATGGCCTTTTGCTGGGCCACAGGCTTCTGAAAAAGGCTGTGTTACAGAAACAGGAGTGTGATAAACGCTGCTTCGTTCCATGTGCCGGGCCCTTTATTGTGTGATATGGTATTCTTAGATCCGGACAGGTTTCTTCAGTCAGGTTTAAAGTTACAGAGAATATCAAGTACCTGCGTGATATGGAATTATTCGTGTATGACCCTGCTTTGGAGGCTTTGCAGTTTCCGAATGTAAAATGTTCTTTGTTCCCTTAAATTAGTTGTTGCGTATTGTATAGTTTCAATCCGAGGAAAATGCTTGCATGCTATCTGTTCACAATCTTCTATTTTTTATTTCGGTTCACAATTTGTTCAGTCTGGGCTAATCAGTAACCCCAGACTGCACAATCTGATCAATAATAGCCCATTCTCAGTGTCTGCTTGTGTGTTTCCAATTGATTACGTTTGATTTGAGGATGTCTGCACGAAACTAGCATTCACCTAGGAAATATTCAACTTTAAATTCTTAGCAAGCGTCTCATTTCTGTAGCAGCTCACAGTTAAAATGCACAAGGTAGCAGCGAGGGCAAAACACAAGTCTAAGCAGCGAGATCGAATGGGTAGCGAGTTACAGATCACTAGGCTAAAAGAGTATTTTCTCATCCAAATCAATTTTGATTGAGGTAAGGTTCTAGGCCTTGGGTTACGTCAAGGTTGGATGAGGCCAAGTTTCGGATGATGGCCGTCATGTTTCAAAGTGGGTCATAAAGTGAGCGTGGATGGTGGAGGAGTTGGGAAAGGAAACCGAGAGGATGTAGATAAAAAATATCCACCCACTATCACAGATGTTTACTGACAGACTGGAAAGGAATTGTCCTAAAATGTGTCACACCAATGCACTCCATGTGTTTTCGTATGAAATAACATACACCGATGCATAGTTTTTTTATTGTTGTTTTGTTAACAGATGCTTTTTCATGTATTTAATATTTTTGTAGTTAAACCACTTTCTTAGAAATAAAGGTGCTTTATCGGCATCTATGGTTCCACGAAGTACTCTTTTCATGTCAGTCTAAGAAATTGTGCCTGAAATTTGCTCACTTATAACAGTAATGGCATGCCTCTCTTCGGTAAGCCACATGATTTGATTATTATTCATGTCTGTAGCTCTGACAAGTCTAATAATTTGTTAGTTATGATAAGTGTTTTTGTCGATATCTTCTGAAAATGCAGCAGGTCTATACTGCACATATCTCTAAAAGCTGATGTTAATAATTGTCTACTTGAAAATCAGACAGTGCTTTGAAGTTTTAAAACTAAGACTCATCTCATCCATTAAGACTTGTTTGGGATTAATCCTCAGATCTGTGATTTCATCCCTCTTACGTCCTTATTCTTTAGAGATATTTCTCGTCCTAGAGAAATTGACTTAATGTACTGCCGAATCAGCTTCAGTATCTGTTTGTTTATAAACCATGTAAACAGACTGAGAGATTGTCTGAGAGAGACGATAGAGAAAAAGATGACCCATACCAGCTGTTGGTCCAGGACTGGCACCGTTGCCAGATCGAGACTCTGGATCTCGACTCAGCTCTGACCTAATCCCTGGGCGAGCTCTCCCAGATGGGCCGACAGATTTAGATCAGCCACCCTGACATGCACTGACCGATCTCGGCAGCAGTCACACGGAATAGCCACAAAAATTGCTGCCAAATTCCTAAAAGTGATGTATTAACCATGAATGATGATCACAGTTTTAGTTGCAAATTGCAGGCTCTAATGGTTTCCGAAACATCCACTCTGCGAGTCACTGTTGACTTTAATCAAATGAATTATGGGAAGTGGTTCCTCTTAAAACATGTAAAAACTAGTCATCCTCTGATTCTCGGAGTTCACTCTCAATTGCATTTCCTTTTCATTTGTTTTTTTTTTTTATGTATTTATTTTTTTTTTGTCTCTTAAATACTGCCTTGCTCTGTCATTCATTTTTGATGAATTATGCATTTAATTATTTAATGTGTTTAGGTTTACTTATAATTCAAGTGTTGATAGCTTGTGATTAAATGACTTCACGGCTTCCTGCAAAAGGAAAACCGGCTGTAGGCCAATGAACCTCTGTTGTTAAATGCTCTTTCAAGTGATTCTTCTGAGATTACGCGTAGGAACACAAATAATGTACAATTTCACCCTCACATTTTAACTGCTGTTGCACACTAGGGTTCTTTTAATGCCAGTGCCGGTAATTACAAGCCCAATATTATACCATTTCACTAAAACCACACAAATACTAATTCACAATTAGTTCTATTTTCAATTTGTTTCGGAACAAGACTGCTGTGGGTGCCGTTATTACCGAGTATTTCCATGAGTCGCCATAACACCTGTTCATTCAAAAGCCAATCCTGTTGAGAGTGACTTGCATCAGGCATTTGGTTTCACAGCAGGGTGTTTGCTGTAGTAATTGAGAATGCTGGAGGGCACAACAGTAGCATCCACATCTGGGAATTCCCAACCTGGCTCATGGCTTCTTAATTACTCAACCAAACATGGACCAGAAATGGTGTGGATAAACCTTTAGAGAGGTTTGCAGTTAATGTGGCAACTCGAGTGCTAAACGTTTTTCTCGTAGGAGTACAAAGTAGCACGAACAGGAGGTAACGCCATACAAGTTACATAATCAGATTTGTTTTGTGCATTTTATGTAAAGTAATGAGTTACTTTTTCAAATAAATAGTAAATACGTAATTGTTTTCCATTTGTTAAACTGACACCTCTCAAAGCAAAAGTATGTAAAGCATTTACGCAAATAATGCAGTTAAAAGTAACTTTCCCCAAGCTGCACTTCAGTTGTAGGCTCAGTGATGGACGTCATCAACGCCGGAATGGAGGGAATTGCTTCGTATCCTACTGTAATCCAATTAAGGTTTGTTTTGATTGACTTTTTTTAAAATAAAAAAATATTTTATTTGAAATTGTAATATTTCTACAGCTGCATGTGGCAACACAGTCTCACGTATGAGGTGGCAAATTTGTGCTAATTTGTACAAATTCATACAACCTCACCTTTGTGTAAACCCCAGTGACGTATGTTTAGGGGCGGGGTTAGGTGTTGGGCATTCATACAAATTCATACGATTTTTTTGATTTCCTTACTAAATGGGATATTTGTCACAGTGTAGAACAATTCCAAATTTAGCCTAGTAACCTGGGTGACAAATTGGGTGAAAAACCTTTTAGAGAAAGCATGACCAGTCGCAGGACTTAAGATATATATGCGACAACTCGCGTCTCGCCGCTACAGCTTAAAGTCTGTCTATACTGAGTGTGCCAAAGAAACTGTGGCAAATCATTTGAACTTTTTGTCAGTACTTCATAAATAATAATGAAGCAGCAGTTTACTGTCAGGGATTTGTCATGTTGTGCCACATCCAGTGTAGATGACATCACTAATTATAAGTTCTATAGTACTGTGTTGCACCATGCCACTTTTGTACGGTGAACACACAGTGTTAACATAAAATCATCATGAAATAAATAATGGCTATTTACAATTTATGGACTTGTTTGTATCGACCCATTTACATATGTTTAAAATCAAAAGAAGATTTAAAAGAGTACACCAGAGACCAGAATCATCACAAGCTGATTTTAAGGTAATGGTCTGGGTTTAAAATCAAGACTAATTTCAAGACAATTCAGTGTGGTGTTTTTTTTTTTTTTTCTTTTTCATAATTTATAGACAAGAAAAACCAAGCGGTTGAAGCAGCTGTCAGAAATAGAACCGTCTTTCAACTGAATGTACGCTACATCTTCAGTGGTCTCATCAAGTGTAGACATCTTTGTTGATTATAGTGGGAGCGGTTTTAAGATCTGTTTGAAAGGAGGATACTGAAACAATAGCCTTTTTAAAACGCATACAAAAAAATTATATCTCATACATAAAAAGTAGGTAAAAGTAAACAATTTCTGTCAGTAATAAATTTGGCAAGTGCTACATTTTAGTCCTTGTACTCGCGCCAACCACAGGTGTTTGTAAGCAGCCACGGAGCGGGTTGTTTTCTCAGGGTTTCGGGGATTTTGCCCCTGGCTCTCTGATTGAGGTACAGGCACTGCAGTGGCTAGGTTTCCCGAGAGCCGTTGTTGCTAACGTTAGCAGTGGCGGTGGGGCCAGCTGACAGTCACAGGAATGGGCAATGACTGGCTGCTTGTTTTGTGCCACGGTCCCTCACTGTTCACGCCCGCTGAAAAAATAAATACTCCGGCTCTGGAGCTATAAATAATGGATGACTTGTCCACTGTCACTTTAAATCTTGCGTCTAGCCGCGGCCGGGCCATTATTAGGGTCTCCCTTTCTGTTTTTCACTTTTGCTCGTTCAGTCTACCTTACATTTGTCTCTGCTTTACAACAAGTCTACCTACAGTTTGTCACAGGAATGGAAGGTTTACATAGTAAAATAAACCTTTGAAATCTTCCATGACTCCCTAGCCATACGGACATCATCCAACATCAAAACATCCTGAAGAAGAAAGACACAGGGGAGAGAGAGGGTATACGTGTGCAGTAAGGTAAACATTTCCATCTGCCGTGATCCCGGTCTTGCATTTGATAGGTGCTGTAAGAGTGCTCGAGGGGCCGTGACTCAGAATCTGACCCCATCAAACTAAACCAGTCGCCTCGCTGCAGCCCCTGCATGTGACGTCCATGGAACCCTGTCATGTTAAACATTGAGCAGGCCTGATGAAAATCTGTCCTGAGGATAAGTGAGGAGAAGAGAAGGGAGAGCGGGAGATGCAGAGAGCAAGCAAAAGCTCAGGCCCACCCAATCGAACAGGAGAGATCATGGATTATTCACATTTGCAGCTGTGATAAGAAGAAAAATTGATGAAGAACAGCTGGCTGGAGCATGATGCGTGAAGGCTAGAAGCTGCTCCACCTTTGAAACAGCTGGGAAGCTCCCAAAGACTGCTTCTGTTTGCCTCAGTCACAGAAACAAATCATTAAAAGCCAACATCCAGCTTTAAAATATGGCTTATATCGCTGGCTTGTAGAGTGGAAGTTCTGGTTAGAGGAAGAAAAAGGAGCTGAGATTTAGTGGTCAGCGTATATCAAACTGTGGTGACTGTGTGAACGATGTGGGTTTGAATCTAGCTTGTGTGGCAACCTCCCTCTCAATAATTTGCTGCCCTTTCAATAATTAAATGTCAAGTGCTCAAAAAAGTACCATGCATAGTAGGCTTTCACTCTAGAATTGGAGTATTCATAACTTTACACCCTGCAATGAAAATGAGCAACAGGATATGAACACTTCTTCTCCCCCGAGTTACCATTTTCCACCATTTTGGAGAGTATCCCAGAATGTAATGAACATCATCAGCATTGTTTACGGTCTGTAGAAAGTGGGCACATGCTAAACGTAAACAACGCTGACGATGTTGATTACGTTCTACTCTCCAAAATGGCGGAAAATGATCATTTTTGATCAGAATTTCCGAATAAATTATTATTGTTCTATTTGTGCTCAAAGAGATTCATCAAAAACATCTTAATTTGTGTTCTGAAGATGAACGAAGGTCTTACAGGTTTGGAACAACTTGAGAAAAGACACTAATCTCACTTTGCTAGAAGATTTGGCAAACCAGATTTTGGTGTTTTCAATGGCTGCAGTGATCTGTTTAGTGAGAGCGCAGAATGGCTTCTCAGTCAGTACCACTTTGTTTTTCATGATTTTGGTGAAGTATACATTCACTGTATATATAAAAAGACAAATTGTCATCATATATATTCATCTCTTTAAAATGATCATCCAGCACTTATAATGATTTTTTAAAGGAAACTGCTGGAACCAGAGTATCGTAATTTTAATACTTGGTTTTGTTGGCTACCTGGACACTGGATTCGAAGGAAATGAGGAAGCCGACTGAAACAAGCTTTATTGGCGGATCTCGATATTTGCACAATATACCTCCTATGGATTTAAAACCAATAATTTGTTCTTATGGAAATAATAAAGGGCTAACAATGTGGGGACTCAATGAAAACTCAATGAAATTAGTCCCAATGTTAGAAAAATACATTTATGTACATTTTCTAACCGATTAATGCAGATTGTTAGTATCCAATGGAGAAAAGGTCATTTTTTTAATACTAGGGGAAGATCCTTCAATATGATATCTTTGCTGAATCCTTTTTTTTCCCATTAAGCATGTTTTATTAGATTTTGCTGGTTTTAATTTTGTGAGAGAACCTTTTTTTTATTACGTTAACTCTTTTGAAGAGATTTCTAACTAAATAAGTTGAGCTAAATACAGCTTTATAGTTCTTAGCAAAATAAAAAGTAACATTTCTTGGCATGTAGATGCCACAGAAGCTGGGATGGCATTAAACACAAACAAACAAACCATATACAGTATGTGACCCTGGATCACAAAACCAGTCTTGGGATGCATGGGTATATTTGTAGCAATAGTTAACAATACATTGTATGGGTCAAAATTATTGTATATTTTATGCCAGCAAATATTAGGATATTTAGCAACTAGCATATTCCATGAAGATATTTTGTAAATATCCTACTGTCAATATATCAAAAGTTGTTTTGTATTTCATCCATAGGACAAAATATAGAACCTTTGCTAAGCAATGTTGCTAAAGGTTGCTTAGAAGTATTTCATTAGTTCACTTTTTTTATTAATTCTATTTATTCAAATATTTTATTTGTGCACCAGCTCTGATAAGAAAAGATGAAACATAGCCATATAGATTTAAAATAAAATCTATAATTATTTTCCCAAATTTAAAATCCTAAAATGTTACTTACTTACGGTCCTGCTACACTACAAACCATGTAGCTTTTACGTTTTTATTAATTTTATTGATGAAAAAGGTCAGACTGTGACCTTTGAACAACAAAGCATGCCATTATTGTTTTTACTCCACGAATTTGTAAATGCGAGTTCACCAAACGGGATTACCTTTGATGAAACATCTATGCATATGCCATTTGTTCCAGCTCTCGTTCTCAAGCATGCTAATGAAAGTAACTGTAACACACAGCTTAGTGTGACCCCAAACAAAATAAGATGCAGAGAATCAAACCATTACAACATCTGCTGTTAACACCAGCCAGGTCAGACTCATCACCATTCACACGAGGACATGGTGTGAGGGAAAGGGGAGTTTACCTGGACAAGTAGCCAGTCGGCTTTGTCTGTGGTCTGAGTCACTTTAAATGTGTGAAGGGATTTAGGTTGACACGGCGTTGGTAGATACAGAGAAAAGGTGATGTGATGGTGGAAGCTGGGTGCATGGGATGGAACGTTTTTTTTAAATCAAGGCCTTGTGTTGCCACAGTGAATTTTTCATCAGTCTCCTAAATTAAAAATGTGAACGGTCATCACTTATTTGTCAAGCCGTCTCAGTGCAAAAGGTGGATATGACAAGGGGTTTACGTAAGGCCTTAGGTGCCTACAGCCAAAGCCTGGCTGCAGACCACAAACACAAAGACACCTAGAGAAAATACTTTCTCGCACTTTTTGTGATATAGGAGATTTAAGTGCTCAGGGGAAGGAGGAAAAAGTGGCAGAGCTTTTCAGCAATCTTAGTAGATCACATTCACTGCCATCTCCACATATGGAGCAGCTTATGCAGCTTATTCTATGCAAAACCCTGATTAACACTAAGCCCGTACATATAGACAACATGTAAGCATTCTCAGTTTATCTGTGGAAGTAGTAAACGGGGCCAAGTTTGATACATATGCACCTTTTCAGTAATCCTAGGTTTAGAGATGTTGGCTGAATGAGTGGGACTTTGTTGTTGAGTTTATTTTATTTTTTGTTGCTTTATATTATTTGACATATTTTACATATATGCATTTAGCAGACACTTTTATCCAAAGTCACTTACGTTGCATTCAAGTTACATCTTTTTACATTTTTATCAGCTCTTGCTTTCCCTGGGAATCAAACCCATGATCTTGGTGTTTCTAGTGCCATACTTTACTATTTGAGCTACAGGAAAGCTTTATTTTTGAGGGGGCACTATTTATTTTATTTTATCCCAAAATTGTCTCCCAAATATATTTATTGTCAGAAATTCTAAATGCAAAACAATAAATAATGATAGAAAACAAAGGACGTGCAGAATTTATATTAAAACAACAGCCTTTTTGTGCTTTAATATTCCTTGACAATAGTCCAAATTGCAATTTAATTCCATTCTAAATTCCATTTTTATGAAATAATTTGTGAC
The DNA here is from genome assembly GCA_032361065.1 of Enteromius trimaculatus. NCBI lineage: Eukaryota > Metazoa > Chordata > Actinopteri > Cypriniformes > Cyprinidae > Enteromius > Enteromius trimaculatus. The sequence continues at coordinate 2,753,823 of JAUMHP010000020.1, forward strand.
TTGAGTTTTCTGCAGTGTACAAATCATTGGGCCCTATTTTAATATCTAAGAACCGAGAGAACAGGTTGGCTTACTGATCTTACATTTTATTTTTATTTTAGAAGAACAAAGACTAGGTGAAATGAACCTTTATTTTCACATTTCTGTATGATGTTTTGTCAGTAAGCCTTTTAGTCTCCCCGTTTGGCTTTGTTTTGGCTTGCATTTCCTCTGGAGAAGGCGATGGCCGTCTGTTTCAGGGACAGGAAAATGATACAAACATAAACACTGGCCAAGCGATGGTTCCCCTCGGCAGCACGAGCGCACACACGGCAACAGGTGATGTGCCAGATCTCTGAGTATTGGCACTTGGTGGATACACACACGTTCACAAACACATACTATCTCCATGGATGGCTGCAGTTCAGCTGCCAAATGTGTGGGTGTTTGGCTGCGATGCTTCCTTCTGTGTGACCGAGAGGTAGACCCAGGAAAAAAAAGTTTTGTTTCATCACCTGTTGTGAAAGGTCAAGGTACGTTTTTCGTAATTGGCATCCACATGTTACTAAAAAGACTGGCGTCAGACCTTGCTGTAATCCAGAAGTCCTCCAGCAAACTCCTTTGAAGATCTCTGCGATGAGTTTCCTATTTGGAAAACACCACATGGCGCATTTTAAGTTGTTTTTTTTCCTTGAGGGGGCAGGAAACCAGCCTGGTCTTTTAAAACGGTCAGGGGTTAATGCACTAATGGCATTAAAGTACGGCCCATCCACACATCTGGAATGAGTGGTTTCTGCAAGAGTTGAAGAAAGTTAAGCTTTACTTTGTTTCCCAGGCAAAGGATGAGCATCTGTGGCTGGGTGCTGTCAGAGGATACTAGAAAATTCTGTTTCAGGATAACACAGAGTTTGTTTTCATTTAAAAGGCTGGAAGACTTCCGTGTCTGTTGCTTGACCCCTTGCAGCCCAGCAGATTTAAACCACTTTAGGAAGGAAGAGTGAAGGAGGTTTGAAGGAATAGAGATATGCGTTGCATTGTTCCTCATCCAGAAGGTTTGATTGTCTTTTAAAGGAATGCTCCACCCAAAAATTCTCTGACCATTAACTCATCCTCATGTCATCCCAGATCTGCAGGGCTTTTTTTCTAGTCTAGACAACATCGCTGATTATTATGGGTTCTATTGGATTCTGTCACTTTGTTTTAAAAGGTCACTTCCAGCCTTGTTTCATGCGCATATACATTCCATTGTCTGACTTGAGTAGTGATATGAAAGTAGGACCATCACCAGAGATCTGCCCTACAAAGCAAAAAGGCAGTAACTGTATTTTTGGTCAAAAATGAGTTATTATCATTTTCATGACATTCAAGGCATCCTTTGTTATGTGACAAAATATCTTATCTCAAATGTGTGTCGTTTTGTAGAAAAATGGTAGTCGTTTGTACAGTAACTGAAAAAAGCTGGATGACAGGATAACTTGAAAGTAATTTTTCTCAGTTCTCGGCGTAGTTACTGCCTTTTTGCTTTGTAGGGCAGAGATGGTCTTATTTTTGGAAGATTTCAAGGCCTAGGTTTGTAACATTGCAACATAAAGCATGTGTGCAATGATGATCAATCACACGAAATGCAGAGTAAATCCTAAGAAAATTTTCATTTTGGGTGGAATGTCCCTTTAACAAACTAGAAAGTTGACTCTGATGAGGTCTCGAGACTTTGGTAGTAAAGCGCGACGCATTTTGCAAAACTTTTGAAATGCTTCCACCCCTCAGGGGGGTGCACGAAAATGCGCTGAACTTCTGAATTTTCCGGTACATGCCCTCAGATCGTTCCGAGCCGTAGCTGTTGGATGCTATTTCTTGCTTCATTATCAAGAAGCTAATAATAGCAGAGCATTTCTTTCTTGGCGTCTGTCTCTTCGCTCAGCATGTTTCCTTTAAGGATATCCTGATCAGGTTTTTTTTTTTTTCTTTGCAGGCGGATCTCATCATTTGCTTTCTCACCCTTTCTCCCTGCTCTCTTCTGTCAGCCTTTTAAATATAAGCCTCCAGGTTCGCTAGCATGTTTGTTTTTGAGATTCTGATAGGAACAGAGCGCTCTTTCTCTCTCTCGCCCTGTAGTCACGCAGCCGTCATCACCTCCAGTGGCTGCAGCCGTGGCCTCATTTTCCGGAGGGACGCGCTCCACTTATGGTGCACTCTTAATTACACTCTGCACCGCTGAGGTGCGTTACACACCGTCGCTGCAACCGACTTCAGGAAAGATAGAGCTCGCAGCAATGGCTGCCAGACACGCTAATTTTTCTTCTCTTCAAACCTGCTCCGGAACACGCATCGAGAATTCAGCCTCCAGTGTAAATATTGGTACTCTGATTGTTGCGTTTGGCTGAGGCCCTGGCTCGTCTCCTGTGAGTTAGAAGTTCTGTAGGCTGTGTGCTCTGTCGGGCCATTAGCCAAAGCAGCACAGGTAGTGAAGAGCAGGCTTCCAAAAGCATTCCACATAATGCTTGTTGTATTAAAGGAGTAGTTAACAAAATGTCAGCGCTGCTCTTTTTTTCATACAGGGAAAATGGTAGGTGATTCATTCTGGCGAGCTCCAAAAAGAATTACGTAAAATACTTAAAGCAATCAGAACAAGAACAGACTGAAATTTAAGCTATTCACTACTAATCTTCCTCTCTGAAGGATCTCTCAAATCTCATTTACTCCTTCAAATACAAAATGCAGACTCTATTCTCTTTAAGTTTGACATGAGCATACTGTTCTTTACACAAAACTATATTGCGCCTTGAGACAACTTGTCCACCATGTTCTGTAAATGCTCCAAGGCTTCAGGTTCGTTGGCCGGCTGCTATAGGTCAATAACTATAAGAAAAACAAAGTGCAGAAAAAACTAAAACTACCTTACACATACAGTAATTTACAAATGGTCAAACTAGTCATTTATTAAAAATAAAGTGGATTTTGCGTAGGTTGGATGGACAATGGTTCTGCAAGTTTTTGTTGCACTATTTTTTAGAGCATTTCATTGGTAACAATGGTATTTTTTTTTTCAAGGTGTTGCGAAACAAGTTATTCAGCTAACAACAGCATCAAAAGTAACAGCAGTGTAAGTAAAACTGCCAAACAGTAGAAACAAAAAGCTTCCTTTTGAATTTTCCAAACATGCGTTAAGCAATCTAATACCTTGTGAAAGTACACACACATACTGTATGTGTGTTATATAAATGCATATATACACTGCAAATCTGGATGTTGATGTTAATTAATGGGTCTTTTTTTTTTTTCAAATGATACTCAAATATGTGTACTTTTGTGCTGCCTTTTTGGAGCTTGGCGTTATAAATTACCATCCATTTTTTTTTTTTTTTTTCTTTGGAAAACAACAGCAAGGGCATTTTGGCTGATATCTCCTCCACGTGTGTTCGAGTAAAATGCTGCCAATTTCCATTTCAGTACAAATCAGTCTTTTGCAAAAAAAAATGCACACAAATTAAGCAGCTTGAAAAGGGAACTTGCACAGAGAGGTGAGATAGATGGTAAAAGTTGATAAATGCTCAGCTGAGAATATGCTGACGGGAATAGCTGAACATTGACCACTTGCATTAGAAAGTTGATTTATATCAGCAGCCGTGGTGCTAAGGGAAAGGGAAGGGGTTCTGGCATATGAAATGTATCATGAAAGACACGAATGCGTAAAAAAAACGGCTGAATGACTTTCGCTACGCCTGCCAATACGTGATATGTAACTCCCTTTAAAACAGGCGAGATCCATTTCAGCAAGCTCTCCCTGTCAGGGGAGGCAGAAAAACCTAAATGAGCTTTATTGTTTCTTATCATTGCACAAGATCGTATTTCTTCATGTTAAATCACAAGCGCTCATAGCCCTTCGTAATGACTTTGAGAAATCAGCCACTTTGTAATGACCTGTGCTCCAAAAACTCTAACTATTGTTCCAGGCGCAGTTATAACAAATGACCTTTGCTGCTGTAATGTGTGTGTAGAAGTATGTTTGTGGGTGTGTGTGCTCACATTCCCGGCCCCAAACACACTAATTATTGCATACCAGCAGTTTGGTCCAGAGGTTTTCCTGTGTCGACAGCTCATTTGATTCATTAGTAAGCTCCCCGTACGGTTTGACCAGAGGACCCGGAGGGAAGGAAAGCAAGAAAAATTGGGAGAGTGACAAAAATGAGAAAATAGAGAGAATAAGAGCAAGGTAGGCAAGGGGGGGGGGGGGTGGAGAGACAGAATCGGAAAGATATGAGAGTGTAGGAAGTGAAAGAGAGAATATAACCGTGTGCTTTGGGGGAAAGATGGAGGGATGACATTGGAGGTTTGCCCTGATCACTCAAAAAGAAAAAAGATGATTGATTTGCTTGCCTGGGAGATGACATGCCCCAGCCGAAGCAGAGAGCTGTTAACTCGATATGCACAGAACGACTCAAACCTGTTGTGACTTTGAGAAAACACCCAGCTTGACTGGGCTGGCCGTAACGGCGCGGAGATTGGCAGTGAGATGCAAGAGACCCGCAGGGCAAGACCAGGAAAAGAGGGTGGAGTAACAGGAAATATAATGGAGATGGACAGTCTCCGAGGCTTCTTTAAATACTCGTTTGCATAGTTTAACTGAGTGTGGCGTCTGATGATTTAATCGTTGTCTGCTTGGCGTGAATATATAAAGCGGCAATAGCTTCCTGTGGTCTTGTGCAGTTTGGTGGCTTTTCTTCTGTCAACATGGGGATATTCAAGTGTACGCTAATTATTATGAATCCAGTGTGGAAGATAAAAGCGTAGTTGCATCACAATGCAAAAACTACTGTGATGCGTCAGTGCAATGCACTTAAATGTTGTTTTCGTGACTGTATGCGGTCTGTTTCAGAACTGTGTGTTTAAATGAGCTCTTTGTAATACTTCGTTCTGATTGGCCCATTGTGACTTTTTGAGGTCAAGTCATTTTAGTTTGTGTTGATGAAGTTACTGGTTTCAAGAGAAAAACTTGGTAAAAGTTTTTAAAAAAGGCAAAAATATCCTTTTTTTTTTTGACACGGAGAAAGTACTTAAATGTTTGTGTGGGTTTAAATCAGCCAGTTTGGAAAAGATAGTTGGAGATTTGACCTTATTTTTTTTCAGTAACGCATCACACAGTTCCTAAATCCATAAACTTTTCATTGTTTTACGTTAATGCGGTTGTACATTTGTGTGAATATCATGTGCACAATGTTAAATATAAGGCCAAATTTACTTTGCGTGTTGCAAGTAACTTTACAATCAGAAACAACTGTTATTAAGCCATCAGTCTTAAATATTATTAATTGATTAATTTAGCATGCTGCTCATCTGATGGCTTTTTTGCCTGCTTTTACATTTTGCAGACTTTACAGTAAGGTTGGGCGATAGCAAGAAAAAAAAAAATACTGTATTGGCAAATAAAAAATTGGTCCTATGGTTTGACATAGCAAAAATATAGTTAAGTCATTCATACGTCATTTATACGTCAAGAAACATTGAATTTGAATTGATCAATAAAATCTCAAATACATAGGATATACAGAGGATCATTTAATATATTACTGTATAACATGTTTCTCTATTTTCACGCAGTTCCCATATTGTGTTATCGTTGTAATGTCTGTTGAACTGTATGATGTAAACAGTATAATTGACTTGTGCACCAGTCAACTGATTCCTTACATGGCTGTGCTAGTTTCATGTGTCTTACAGCACTCTGCGGTCTCTGAATTTCAACTCAAATTAGTAGTTCTTGTCATTTTAATTATTTATACAGCAAGTAGCTGTGTACAAAGCAGGAAAATGTGCAGTCAGCCAGTCATTATCACAAAATAAACGCCTTCAGGGTGATGCAAGACCATTTGCAGTAATGACCAGTCGAGTATGTATTATTCTTCTGCTTATGATTTTGGCTTTGTTGTTAGAAAGGACATCATCAGTGATGGTGATGTTGAAGTGTGTGTGTCTTTCACGCTAATATAGAAGTCCTGGTACTATCACCTTAACGGGTTTACAGCTGATTTCTTTTCTCTAGTTAATCCCGCACCAAGCTAATGTGGATTTATCTGGACTCCCGTGAGGGCCCTGATTAAATCGAGCTTCCTAAAGTCCCCGTCCCAGCCTCTCTCTTTCTCTGAGAATAAGAGGGCCCTGCATCAAGCAGGGAAGTGGCGTTGTCGCTACCCTGTCTGTCACCAGCAATTAGTGGTCAGATCAAAGCGCTGATGCAATCACAGCCCCACTGTGGCTTCCTATTATCATCCCCCGAGAGGGCTGACACTGAACGAGCGCGTTTGTGTGTGTCTTTCAGGGAGTGGTGTTATATCCTTTCCTCGCTTTCACTCATCACTGTAGGTGATGCTCGTACCACACCCTTCGTCTTGCAGTCATTAGTATGTTTAAATCTGATTGTCTTAACAATCAAATCAGCATTCAGGCTTAACCAGACAGAAGGGCTGGTCACACTCTCGTTATTTCACATTGCTCAAACTGTCTACCCAACCGTTTACTTTATGTTGCAGGCAAACAAAGAAGCAGCCCGCTGAAAGTTTACAATTCATAGAAACACTTAAACTCATTTGCGATGTTAAAACTGTAGAGTGTGCGAAAAGTGCTTATAGCAGTAAAATAATACATTTACAAGCTATACCAATTTCGCTAGTTTCCAAAATAGAGTAAACAACTTCCAGAGGTTATCCAATAAAAGCTAAAATTACAGTTTGCCACCATTCGAGTTGAAGATAACGAATATCGGTATGTTTTTAACAAGGATCTAAGCAGTTGGGGGGTCTTATTTGAGTTTAAATATTTTGCATGTGACACCCACGTAATGTAAACCAACATAAGCAGGCAGTGGTTAAGTTTGACTCAGTGCCGTCATAAAATCATATAGTTATGAAATGAGAGATCTAAAATTTGAAAACATTTGTAATGCTGCAAGTTAGCCTGTTAGCATTAGCCATTTACCATGCCATATCGACAGTGGCTTTGTCCGAAAGCTTATACAACTGACAATCCTCGCTGGGGGAGGGTTCCTCACTGGTTTCGGACAGACTTCTGAGGCAGCATAAAAGTTTAATGATCTACAACAAAATAGATAGACTGAGAATTAAGCAAATATTTAATTACACTACTTATTTCTCACTAGTAGTGACATCAAAAGTGAAAAAATTGGTCAGAAACCTACATCTACACACAGGCTGACCACCAACTGCAACTTTCAGATTCCTTTTTTTATTTTTTAGCTCAACCATTGTGGATTTGCATGCACAAGATTGTTGGATATCAAAGTCAGTGCAGGATACATCTATACTGCCCATCTCAGGAGACAGGAAGTGAAGCTAACACTGGATTCAGATGTGCCTTGATGCCTTCATACCTTGGAATACATTTTATGAATTTTTCTTCTTCCAGATACATCCAATGACTAACAAATATGCCAGTGTTTTAAACTTTTAGCTGACTTATTTCTTTGTCTGTAACATAATGTCACATTAACTTTTAAGTAGACTGTTTTATACAGGGCTTTGAATTCTGCTCTAATATTATTTTATACTATATTAGTATCTGGAATTTGTTGCGTATTGATTAAGGCTCTTCAAGCCCCTGCAACACACCTTTCATGGCTAATTTTGGCACAATGCAATGAAAGCAGCAAAGTGTGGTGCATTAAATGTCACCCATCATGGTTATTTCAGGGGCCATTTGACACGCACTTCCCGCCTGCTAGTGTCTCTCTGATATGGTAACGCTAATTAATGGTATCTTATCATGGTGGCGCTGATACTCACAATCAACAAGATCTGGCTCTGTGTATTTCATTTAATGTCCTTCAGCCTCAGCCAGTGGCTGTTAACATCGTTAACCTTTACTCAGACACAATAGAGATTGACAATTGTTTTGTTTTACAAAAATTGTATTTGATCAGGGCTCACCTTTTCCAGAAGCCTCTTCTCTTGTCCTTCTAAATGCCAGATAAATAAACAGAGCTGCTTAGAATGTCACTCAGCTCTTCGTTTTCACAGTTAGGTTTCTGACATATGACTAGAAATTATAAAATAAAGGAAATCACAGATTTGTCAGCAATGTTTATGTGAGTGCTACAAACAATTATTTGTTGTTGAAAATCTTGTAGGTTGGATAAAGGTTGCATTTTTCCGCAAGCCATATTTTCACATTTTATTCCTAACATTCGTGTGTTTATTTATTTCTAAAGCATCTTGATTCATGCAATTGCAACTTCATATATCAAAATAGTGCCTTCATTTATAATAATTGTGACTTTATATTTCCCAGTTTGCTTTTTTGTTTCTTATATTTGCACCTATATTACAAAGTTTGATTATCTCTTCATTTTAATGAATTAAAATACAGTAAAAACAGTGATATTGTGAAGTAAAATGACAATTTTTACAAACTGTAATTCATGTATGTCAAAGCTGAACTTTTATATGCTCAATTTCTACTCAAGAAACATTACTCATCATTATTAGTGTTGAAAACAGTTGTGCTGCTTAATATTTTTGTTAATGCATTTTTCATAATTCTTTGAGTAGAAAGCTCAAAATAATATTTTTGGTAAATCTTACTGACCTTAAACCTTTGAGTGATGGTGTGTGTCTCTGAATGTGATTTCAATTCCCGTTTTTGAACAATAACTCACAATAACCCTTAGGCAGAATCTATATAAGATATAAAAAAATAAGCTTCTGTCTACAATGATTGGCCATATGACTTCTAATCATTGAATAGTGCTTACTCATATCATGGCTCGTTTACCTGCCAAACAAATCTGTTTCCTTGTGTGTAGCATACGAAGACTAGTGCACTGCACAAAGATAAAGGACACTTCTAGGCGTGCTTCCAAACCCTAGTGAGGACCTAGACTGCATTTTTAGGCATTATAGGCACGCTACCAACACTACAGGCCATTCCAAACAGTAGGCAGCAAAATTATGCTGCCAAATAAGATGCCTTGTTTTGGCCAAAGGCATCACATGTAGCCTTCACAGATACTCAGTCTCGAAATGCGTTGAATGAAAGGAATAATTTCTTGATATTTCTTCAATTAATTTGTTTTATTTCATTTGTAAAATAGAAATTTAACGATTTGTGTTGGAACTACATAAAATAAAAAGTAAGGAATACTTCTACAATTTTAACTATTTAAATATTTGTTGCCAAATAGTTGAGAAAATAAAAACTAGACATTGGATTTCTAGTTCCTGGTATGGACTGGATTAAAGTGTGAATGTTGAAATGATGTGTTTGTAAGTAATGGGGAAAGGCTTGTTCAGTTATATTGGATTTTCAGGAAAATTTTTTACATCTGTTGTAGGTTTTGTTGTCCCCATTGTGCTGAAGAGTGGAGCTTGTGGTTAGTGGGCGGCTGTAAAAACACTGCGATGTGTGTTACCTCACAGACTCAGTGCTGTGCTAACGTCAGTGCAGCAAAGAGGCTCTTCTTTCTCACGTACGTCACATTTATGTAAAGAAAATTGTAATTAGTCGCTTAGGAAATTTAATTAAATAAACCTTATTAAATTGAGTTTGACAAATCTAATGAAGCTGAATTAAAACTGTGATACATTCATTTAACCTAATCCAACTAAATTATGTTGGCTCAATGAAACTTGTTCTGAAAGAAAGACATTTAATGTGACGTAAAACATTCTGTAATTCAGTTAGTTCATGGTAGTCAATTTCGTTGCGTTTTGTTTTTACTATGCTTCAAAAAGGGGAAAAATATAACTGTGGCAGCCGTGGTAAATACCTTAAAAAATATATCATCAACATTTTAGGTTACATGTATTGAACTTAAACTCAAACGGTAACAAAAATGACACCCGAATAATGCAGTAACTGTTCATTTAAATCATAATATATAACCCTGATTTGCTTTAAATTAAAAAAAAAAAAAAAAAGATAAAAAAACTGCTATGTTTCTCACAGGAAAATCTGGGAATTGCAGTTTACATTTTGAAAAATTGTAAATTTAACAATATTATTACTGTATTTTTGTATTTATTTTTACGGTATGTAGTAATTAAATTTACCATTAACCTAGTCGTTTACTTTAACATTTAGGAGTTTTTGTACAGTGTAGAATATTGAGTTGGCAACGTCAAACTTCATTGGAATTGACTGAGAGTGTTGAAATTCTGCACAAAGAATGCTGTTTGTGTGGTGTGCTTGTGTAAGCTGCAGTGTCAAGCATTTCATTTGAGTCAGTTTTGAGATTTTATTTTGGTCGGGATGCTGCTTTAGATGGTAGTTGACCTGTTTACCCAAATCAGCAAAACCTATCAAATTCCATGTAATGCATCCTGACGGAAAACACTTTAATCTTTGTATTCATGAGCGTGGCGGGGAGAACTGAGCCTGGTGATTGAGAGAGGTATTTCGACAGACTCCAAACTCTGAGACGTGGGTCCCGGGTGGTTTCCGTGCAGCTGAAGACAGTGATCATTGTAATCTTCACCCTGGCAGGGGACGAGCCAGCTTGCCCTGGGTGTGACACGCCTGTCACTGGAGTCCACGCTTGACAGCGTTTGGGCATGACAAGTCCCACCGCTGTGAGGCAACCGTCCTTCCATCCCTGTCCAACACATACCCTCACACGAACAGAGGTCTACAGACAATCACACACATTCACAATCGCATTCTGTTTCCTGCCTTTGTGGAATAGACTGCCAGGCAACTTTTGTCTCGCTCGGCCCCCTTTGCGTCCCAGTCGACTGAGGGAAGTGACAACTTTGTGATGGCTGAATCATAGCTGTGCCCATTTTATCTTCCTGAACATCACTTACTGTATATGCATGTGTGTCACTTTCCAAAGTCGTTTTACTTTCTGGAACGCAGGGTTGACATTTAGTCAGTTGTCTTGTTTATGATGCTGCTTCACATTTTCAGTCACTCCGCATGGCAGCTGAGGCATCTCGCATCCCTCTCCTCTAATGAAGCTCATCATGTATGCTGAGGGGACGGAGTCACGTTAGAAGCACACAACAATGACCCCAATCCGTCAGCAGCTGTTGTTTCTCTTTGCGACGACGACTCTTCCATCTACACCAACGTGTCATTGACCAGACTTTGTTTGTTCTTGAATGTCTTGCTCCTCCTTTGTGATGGTTGGCAGGGTTCGGGAAAAAAACCTGAACTGGAGAATTGACTCTTTCCATTTCACAAATTGCCATTTAAATGTAATTGGGAACACCTTATAGGGAGTTGAAATGAAATGACAGGAACTAGAATATAATGAATTACATTTCGAAAAAGCACTGGTAATTAATTCTGGAAAATGAAGTGTCTTTTGTTCGTTCAATCATTCTATGGTTTTAGTCTAACTACCGTTCTGTCTAGGCTATAGTTTCATTCTAGAAGTTTCTCGTTATAGTTGTTGTTCTGACTATCGTTCAGTCTATGGTTATATCTATTGTTCTTTATAAAGTGTTAACTATTGTTCTAACTCATTCTATCTGTGGTTCTTTCTCACTATTGTTCTTTCTGTGCTTCAATCTATGGTTCCAGCTGATGTTCTTTCCATGGTCGTTCCAACTATGGTTCTACCTAACTATCATAATAAGGTTCTGTCTATCCACCTATCATTCTGTCTAACAATCTAAACTTTCTAACTTGTGTATATGGTCCAATCTATCTGTGATTCTGTTTAGGGTTTATTTCTGGTTTTATCAAACTATCATTCTATCAAAAGTTCTAACAGTCGCTCCACCTATGGTTAAGTGTACTATTTTACATGACTATTGTACAATCTATGGTTCTATCTGTCAATCTACTGTTCTATCTATGTTTCAATCTATGGTTCTACCTAAATGTCATTGTATATAATGGTCCATGGTTCTGTTTAATTCAGTCTATTCTATCTGGTATCTATTCCATCTGTGGTTCTGTTTATTCTTCATTGTATATGGTTCTATAGTTTTATTTATCATTCTGCACATACACTCAAAAAAATGATTCCCCAACACTGTTCAGTTTATTTAAAAAATATATTTTAACTTAACACAATTATGTTTGGTTCCCTATTTAAACAACTGCATTGAGTTAAACTGACTTAAAACGGTTTTGTTTTGTTTCAGCTCAATATTTTCATTTTGAAAGAACATAAATGATTTTAATT
>JAUMHP010000020.1:2766046-2797829 GCA_032361065.1 Enteromius trimaculatus
ATCTATCTATCTATCTATCTATCTATCTATCTATCTATCTATCTATCTATCTATCTATCTATCTATCTATCTAATAAATATTTAATTTGAGAGTGAATATCTGCTTGAAGGTCTAGTTCACCCAAGTTAACATTCTATTATCATTTACCTCATGTATTTTCTCCTATTTTTTTAAGTTTATTAAATTAGGTCTAATTTGAAGGCTAGTGTTGTCTTTTGTGGTCTACAGAAGAAAGGAAGTCACACAGGTTTGGAATAACATGACAGTGTTCGAACAATGACAGATTTTCCATTTTGGGCGAACTGTCCTTTTAAGTAATATGATTAAACCAAGTGTCTTTATTATTAAGTATTCACTTGTAAAATATTCTTGTACAGCAGCGCCGTAAAAATTATGGCTGGATCACTGATGTCACATGGACTATTTTACCATGCTATGTTTCTGGACCTGGGAACATTGCAGTTGCATTGGGGTAGTTCACCCAAAAAAAGCATGTTTCATGTTTATCCGCTTACCCCCAGGCCATCCAAGATGTAGTTGACTTTGTTTCTTCAGTAGAACACAAGTAAAAAAAAAAAATTAACTCAAACTGGTGCAGTCTGTCGGTAATATAATGGAAGTCAATGGGACTCACAGTTTTGAGAGGTCTTGAGGTCTTAAGACATGAAAAGATCAGTCTGTGCAAGAAACTGAACAGTATTTCTATAGTTTTTACCTCTGATACACCACAATGTCCAACTGTCCTGAGCTTGTTCACATCAGCGGGCCGAACTAATTCTTTAATTCTGTTCAAAGATGAACAAAGGTCTTGCGGGTTTGGAACAGCGTGATATTGAGTAATTATTGACCGCATAAAATTTTTAGGTAAACTAAACCTTTAAGATTTTTTTTCTTTAGAAGAATCAAGCTGTATGAATTGCTTTTCACAACCTTTTTTGTTCGTTTATGAACATTTAACTTTTGAACTCCTGCAACATTCTTTCTATGGACAAAAACTGTTGAAACATTGATCAGACATTTTCTTTTATGTTCCACAGATGAAAGAAGATCATGTAGTGTTGGCACAACATGAGAGAGAGTACTTTTATTTGGGGCGAAATGCAGTGGTTCTGAACTTGTGGGTCGTGACCTAAAAATAGAGCAGATGCTTTTTCTAGGTCACAAGCAAGCGTGGAAAATTAATGCTAAATTCAAATAATATAATATTGGTAACTGTACTCATGCATTTAAGATGACAAAATAGGTGGTTTTTTTAAAGGTAAAAGGAAATGCTTCAACTGTCAAACTTTACTGTGTTTTGGTGCAAATTTGACACCAACATTGTGTAGCATGATAACAAAGCTGAACTTGGTAAAAGAAAATTTAATAGTTAAGTAGAACTAAAGCCATTGATTGGAATATTTTTATTTCAATATTTTGATTGAAATATTGAAATGAAATAAATATTAAATGAAATAGCTTTAAAAAAAAATCATTACATTTTAGGTAGCTGTCAAATCAATAATTAGAAAAAAAATAAATTAGAAATATTAAAAATAGAAATAAAATATTAAATAAATAAACAAGCTGACAAAAACGTTTTTTTTATATATATTTCAGCTAGTTGAAGTAGAAATAAAATAATTAAATAATTAAAATAAATATACCAAAGACTGAATACTAGCTAATGTCAAATTCTCATTTTCACAGAGGAGCAAGCCAGTCCAAATAAACTGGGCACTGATCCATCGTGTTTGGTGAATATCATGTTGTACTCCTAGATTGGAAATCAGTCATCAGTAAAATGACGCAAACTCAACAAGAGACTGTACTGCTGAGTTCTTGTTGAAAAAAATGAATGGTAATCACTCATTATTTGCAGATTCATCTTTCAGAAGGGCATATAAAACAAATGAACTCTCACAGGATACAGCGTCTAATTCACATGATGTAATCCATGAGGAGATTGTACTGTTTGGGGGCGGGGCAAGTTGTTCGCGACATAGAAACGTGTGCGGACATTATGCAAATATGTTACTTTGTGACGTGTGCCCGTAATAGAGAAAGATTCAAATTGCTGACCACTCGTTTAGGCAAATGTGAGCCGACTCTTTTTTCTGATAGACAATAACTTTATTAATCGTGTGCTGTCAGCGTCACAACTTTGCATATAGCTAATGTTCACATACGGCTACAAGACACTGCATGAACGATCATGTTTGAAAAAGCATAACAGGGGCACTTTAAAGGAATGAGCTCATCCATCTGCATATGTGTGTTTATATAGTTGCAATGCCACTTAATTTGCTCCTAGTTTTCTAAGCATTGTGATGACGCATTTGCTCAAACAGGAGCTGTTGGAGAGGACTTTCTTTGAAGTGGGACGTTCTTGTTTTGACCATTCAGATTCATGCATTCCACTCTCGCATTCCTCTCCATATTGAGGCGGGCTGGTTTATACAGCTTCTATAGTCGCTACACAAAAGGTCTGGTTAATTAGCAGCTTTGTCAGTTTAATAGAGCGCCACACACATGTACACATACACACACACACTTTTTTTTCTTTGTCTGTCCTGGTTTGTGTTGGTATATAATGAGGTCCTTGCTTGCACGAGGGACAGTAGAACTGCAATCAGTGTTCAGAATATGTGTCTGTACTTGAGTATGTGTGCTGTGAATGCATCAAGGGACTGAAAGGCACCAGGTCTAGGTGGCGATCTTCTTTTTATGTCACACAACAATCATACAAAGAGGCGAATGAGGAAATGATGAAAGCCGGAGCTCTTGAACACCTTTTCTAGTGCTAATAAAGACAAACAGAATGGTGACACATCCAACCCTGACCCTCGTAATTCCTTTCTACAGAGTAAAGAATATGGTGTTGATGTCAGGTTTGAGCATGTGTTTGTGTGTGTGGATCGGTTAAGTTTTTGATAAATAATCTAATCTCGTCATTATACATTACCATCACTCTCTTCTCCTATTTGATAAGTGATTTGCTACTATCTGTATCGTTAAAAGCGCTATATAAATAAAAGTGATTGATTTATTGAAGTTTAACATAACAAAAAAATATATGTAGTTCGATGTTTTAGTACGAAATTTAATTTTAAATATAATTTATTTAATATTTTTTAATTTGATTACAAAAATCTAATCAATACTAAATCTTAAAGGCTAAACAAATAAAGGCTAACAGTGGTCTGCCTCTGACCCCCATTTTCCCTCTATAGCAGAGTAGCGAGTGTGTCGTTGACGTCAGGTCTGAGCATGTGTTTGTGTGTGTTTGGATGGTCTTTGGCTAAGAGACTACGCCTCATTAAGTTCATTGGCTCAAAGGTTCATTAAAAACCAAGCAAGGCAACAATCCAAGTTAACTGAAGCCCACCCGCGGCACCCTGAAGTATGACTTAACACCGCCGCCTCTTTCCACATTTGCACCCCTGAGTTCCACCACTCTCTCCTTTTATTCCAGTCTCCCTCTAGACAATAGATTCCATCTGTTAGCGAGACTTTCTTTCCCAAGGCTCTCCTCGGGGGGGCCGTGAGCCCACAACGCTGTGACTGGAGCCGCCGCAGGTGGAGGGTGGGCCAGTCATCCAGCCGCGGTCTCCACGGACACATTTACCGCGAGGGAGGGAGCCAGAGAACGGCATGATGGTGACCTAAAGGAAGCCAGAGGAAAGAGGTTTGAGAGAGCCTTCGGGAAAAGCCCCTTAACGGCGCTCTGGAGCTTTTGCGAGGCAGCTGCATGTGCGCAGAGAGGCTGCTCAGCTGCTTTTTAAGTACTTTCAAAGCAGGAGTGTGAAATTTCAGAGCTAAACTAATGACTCTCACCTACCTAGACTGAGGAGAGAACACCTGCAATCGACAGGAACTATGCAGCCGTTAATGAGAGATGCTGCGTCCGAGATTGCATACTGCTTAAGTAGGTAATACATTTAAAATCCAACTTACTACCCAACCATTAAAAAGTGCGTTCTATATAGTATGAATGTGGGTAGTATGAATGGAATTCGGACGTACTACATCCGCCATATTGATGTTGTCACTTGTCATGCGTCGTCACAACAGTGCGACAATGTAAACTTTTAATAAGTCATCCGTTTATTTAGATTGTGTTAAACAAGTATTATTTCATCACAATAAACAACATTTTTTTCCTGAGGTACTTACACTTAAAATGAGCCGCGTCTCCACTTTCCGACGTTTTTTTAATATGAGGCCTCCTCTCCCGGAGCCTTATGGGATAGGAAAGTGTTCGGACAGAAGCAGTACTGTAGGTCATCCGGGTACTTCTCTCCTACTGAATTTCGAATGCTATGAATTCGGACATACTACTCGCCTCGCATACTGTTTTTCGCGTACTATATAGTAGGGAAGTAAGCCATTTCGGATGCAGCAAGAGTCTTGATTCTTACAAAATGAATTGCAGGAACTAAGAAGCTTTTTCTGTTTTCTTACTGAATGTGTGTTTTCTTTTCTCTTCTGTCACTTAATATGGGGCAGCACTGTCAGATACAAAAATAGTTTGTGTCAAATATGCATTAGAAATATTAACAAATCTGGCATTCGACTTCAGGATGGTTTCACACTGATTTTCGGTTCCATCTATTGAATTGTCCCCACAGTTAGACAGAAACCTTACAGTGTGACAGCTGACGGTGACTAAAATGACCATTTTTAGTTTCAGTTTGCGTTTCACACATGCTGTATAGCCATTTTGCTTTTCTGGAGCTGCTATGTACAAACAGGATCTCTGAAGAATTGTCTAAAAAGCTTAACTACTTGACTTGACATACAAGAAAATGTATGCATGATTAATTAAAATGATGTTGTCTAAAAGATAGTTCATCCAAAAATGTCATCATCTACTCAAATTGCACCAAATAGTTGATGGTTGCCATTGACTTCGGTAAAAGTTTCTCCAGTAACACTTAATTTCATGGTTACACCTATTAGTTGCTTATTAGCATGCATATTACTTGAATATTAGCCATTTATTTGTTTTAATTAAGCTCATATTAATGCCTTATTCTACATGACCTTATTCTGCCCAATTCTGCCCAATACCTAAACTTACCAACTACCTTACTAACTAATAATAAGCAGAAAATTAAGAATTTATTGAGGGAAAAGCCATAGTTAATAGTTAACAAATGTTACCTAATCTAAAGTGTTACTGTTTCTTCTGCGCAATGGAAGTCGATGGCTACTGTCAACTTTTTGGTAAACATCATTCTTCAAAGTATCTTCTTTTGTGATCAGAGGATAAAAAAGAAATTAATACAAGCTTGGAATAACTTGAGATTTGCAGCTTTACCCCTGATGTCACATGGATTATTTTATCCATGTTTCTGTTCATTGATTGTGGTATTGTCCTTGCTACCCGTAAATTAAAATTCGGTTACTCACCCTTCATACAATCTTTTTGGGGGGCTACCATTGTGGTAAAATGTATGTGCTTAGGGACCTGCTAACATGAATCAAAGTTGTTTTAAAAATAACATTTTGGGCATGCCATGGATATTTAAAACCATTATGCGTAACAAATTGGCTAATGCCTACGTTAAGTATATCAAACTTATTAACTTCCTATTAACTTTTCCGGTTAAATGTTTTAGTTTGAAATAAGAATAAAATGTATCAATTTTATTAAAACTATATTTGATCAAATTGAGTTGACCCAACTCAATTCAATTTCATTGCATTCATTTCTTTTTTATGAGTTGGGGCTACACATATTTATTTGATGGAAATCCTGCCTTCAATTAAATTGAATTCATCGAATGGATACTTTTTTTGAGTTTAGAAGAGTGCTTTTTTGTGCAAGGAAAACACCATTTACTCAACCATTCTTCTCCCCTGATTAATCACAATGCATGCGTACACTTTCCTCTATAGTCGTAAACATCCGCAGGTTACATACTGTATATGTGTGTGCTTTCCCCCGGATGTAAACAAGGCTGATTACATCAAATACGTTGAAGCTAGTGTAAGCATTGTGATACTCTCTAAAACGGCAGAAGACTAAGTCAGAAGAAAGGTTGAATAAAGGATATTATCATTGTTTCTTCAAACAAAAAAGTATTCTCGTGGCATCACAAAACTGAAGTAGAGCCACTGATGTCACATGGACTGTTTTACCAATGTTTTTGCTACGTTTCTGAATCTGGGATCATTTCAGTTGTATTGCTGTATGTGGAGGGTCAGATAGCTGTCTGATTTCATCAAAAATATCTTAATATGTGTTCTGAAGATGAACAACGTTCTTACGGTTTAGGAACGACATGAGGGTGAATAATTATTGACAGAATTAAAATATTTGGGTGAACTAACCCTTTAATAGAAATTGGGCTTGGAAACAGTTCCAACAATTGAATGGTAATAAATACAATAAACTTTACCTAAAACATATATACATAAACAACAGTAACATATCTAAACATATACCAGTTTGTAAGGTTGTAATAGAACATAATCTGGTAGGCATTAGGCTTTAGCGCAAATGAAGCTCTGACTGATGTCTCACCTTATGCATCAAAACTATCAGCAATCAAGGTCTTGTACACTTGTCAACGCATTATCACGTGATAATGATAGAAATTACATGCAGATACAGGCGCTCAGCAATTAGCCTTGGACTACACATTATTATTTATCTCATGCGCCATCATGCCTTCAGCTATTTATGCAAGTTTCATATAATCACATTTTCCTGCATCACGAGTTCAGAAGTTGGAGGTTTGAGGAAGTGAAAAATGATTTTAATCAGACAAAGTTCCACTTAAAGAAAAAAAAAAAACCTTGCACATGGAGATGAAAAGGTAGCTGAAAAGCATAGCAGAGTAAGATCTCATTGTGCGGTCGTCTGGAATCAAAGCAGCCTCAGATATTTTAAATAGATGCTTCGGTTAAAATGAGAACCGACTTGCCGAGATTAACACTCAAAAACTATTGATAATTTCACACTCAAATCAGTTCTGCGAATCCTGAAAGCCTGAAGTGGAGGGAGAGTTTGTTCAGTGGGCAGATATGGGAGCAATGCGATGAATTAAAACTTAAAACTATGTCACTTTAAACTAAGGTGCTTTTGTCGCAGGATTAGCCTAGTTTTTAACCTCAGCCGTTAATTAAAATGCCTTTCACAATGCAGAAGAAGGTGGCCTTCACCTAAAACACACCCTGAACCCCATCTGTTGGGTTACGTGACTGTATGAGTGTGTTTACGCGTGGGCAGCTATGAGACAGTGCATGTGGGTGGAGGAAGGGAGATAATGGAGCACATGGCTTAAGCTATTAAAGGACTGTTTTACTGCTTAATCGTTTTTTTGTTAGCGGCTCCATGCCGATCTGTTCTGGGTTATTTCTGCCGCTGCCGTTTCCCTCTTTTGGAGGATTTAAACGAGTTTACCCCTCTAATCTGACTTGTTTTGTTAGCGATACTCAAACCTGTTTGCAGCGCTCATTGTACGGTGCCCACTAATGCATGTGTGTGAGTGTGTGTGTGTTCTCCTTCAATGAGACGGCTCTACTTCGTTGCCGTGTCCATCACTGTCAGATATGATTGTGTCTCAGGTAAAACAATGGATGTGCTTGGCATGACTTGAGTTTGTGGGCCCTTGGAGACTTTTAGTCGGTAGATCTGTGTTAAAGCATTTGTTTTGTGCTGAAAGAGAGAGTTTGTGAAGGAAAGAGGGCTTGTGTGGGTCAGTTGTTGTACCGTGCAGTCAGTGGTCGCACTTTTGCCGTATTCATGATGCCCAAAAGTATATCGAGTTGGATTTTGTGTTAAATAGGTCATGTGTTGCTAGATTTGTGAGGCCTGAAATAGAAAGAAGCATACAGTATTGTTCAAAATGTTTGTTTTTAATAAAGTCTCATACAATCAATAAGGCTGCATTTATTTGATCACAAATACAATAAAAACTGTAATATTGTGAAATATTATTACATTTCGAAATAATAATAATACATTTTCTGGACTTTTTAATGGAAATGAAAAAATAAAAATTTGTTTAAAAAAAAAAATGTATACTATATATATACAGTGGGTAAGGAAAGTATTCAGACCCCCTTGATTTTTTTCACTCTTTGTTATATTGCAGCCATTTGCTAAAATCATTTAAGGTCATTTTCCCTCATTAATGTACACAGAGCACCCCATATTGACAGAAAAACACAGAATTGTTGACATTTTTGCAGATTTATTAAAAAGAAAAACTGAAATATCACATGGTTCTAAGTATTCAGGCCCTTTGCAGTGACACTTAAATCAGGTGCTGTCTGTTTCTTCTGATTATCCTTGAGATGGTTCGACAACTTTATTATTGAGTCCAGCTGTGTTGATTATACTGATTGGACTTGATTAGGAAAGTGAGTGAGTGAAGTGAGTTGTGGCCAGGTATGGTGACCTGGCTACAACGTGCCCATCCAACGTGCACACACACACACAGCATTGAGAAGTGAACAACCACACACACTGTGAACACACACCCGGAGCAGTGGGCAGCCATTGCTGCAGCACCCGGGGAGCAGATGGGGGAACGGTGCCTTGTTCAAGGGTCTCACCTCAGTCGTGGTATTGAAGGTGGAGAGTGTGCTGGGAATTCAAATATATGTGAGTTCTGTGTTTACGTGCGGTAGCCTATAGAAAATATTTACATTTATTTACATGTCTATATTTGTATTCATATAATTTGTGTGTGTGTGTGTGAACTCAAAAATAGAAGCTTAAAAGAATATATATTGTGAGCATCCCAAGGAGTCATCAGCATCTCCCTGGAAACAAAGGACACACACCTGCAGGTCCTCATCTCTGTCTGATCGGCCCCAGCTGCAGCCCATCAGGCAGCAGCGATATAAGCAGCGTGAGCGCTACCAAAGACTGAGAAACTTCTCCATGAGACAGAGCGTTAACTTGTCTTCTCCATACCTTCCCAGAAAGCAGCTGAGGTAGCACAGGAGCACTCCCCCATCATGGACGAGGTTAACATCCGCCAGCGGTAA
This sequence comes from Enteromius trimaculatus, assembly GCA_032361065.1. Taxonomy (NCBI): domain Eukaryota; kingdom Metazoa; phylum Chordata; class Actinopteri; order Cypriniformes; family Cyprinidae; genus Enteromius; species Enteromius trimaculatus. Next base: position 2,775,036 of record JAUMHP010000020.1, read on the forward strand.
ATAGTTGAGCACTTCGCCACCCATCAGGGTGAAACCGAGCAGACCGCTGCCAGATCCCTGTGAGCAAGCTGCCCAAATCCTGCCAAAGCTACCCCCCCATGATGATGTGGAAGCCTACCTCCAAATGTTTGAGACTACAGGTACCACTGAGGGTAAGCCACAAGAGGACTGGGCACAAGTGCTGGCTCCTCTGCTAACAGGTGAAGCTCAAGGTGCCTATTTTTCTCTATGTTTATGTGAAGAGGGAAATCCTGGGTCGCTTGGGGTTATTGGTGATATGTGCAGCCCAATATTTCTTCAAGTGGGAATACAAGCCCCGTTTGCCAGCCCATACCCAGCACAGCCCATACGCTGCTTGCACACCATTGGCTCCTGGAAGAGAGCCCTACAGCCGAAAAGGTGGAAGAGCGGGTGGTGATCAACCTGCTATTCATCTCTAACTTTCCTCCTTAGCCGTCCTTCTGACAGATCTGACCATGAAGGGGCAGCCGGAGAAAGTGCAACTTAAAACAACTTACTTTGCACCTATGCATTGCATTTCAGTTAAGATGTTTGGCCAACTTTTAAAGTATTTTTGTCAGTTTTGTTTATAGTACTTTTTTGAGGTTTGATGAACCTTAGTAGCCAATTGTGTTGATTGGCAACATTCAGTCCCACTGTTATGTTCAGCAGAAGAAAGTAAGTGATTCAGGACTGGAACAAGTTGAGGATGCGTACACGATGACAGAACCTTAATTCCAGCTAACACTTCTTTTAAATCCTCTAATGTCAACAGGTTTCTGAGATCATTAGTGTCACATGAAACCATCTTTGACGTCCCTAATTTAGCCCTAAAGGTCTGGGTGTGTATTTGTCTGTACAAGGACATGCACATGCAAATTAATGTGTCTAATGAAGCGTGTTTACACTGCACTGTTTGGTGGAGTTTCATATTATTCAAATGAGTATTATCTTGTTGTGTTCTCAAAAGGTCACATGTGTGGTGTTTGTTTGAGTTTGTCTTGTCATATGTTTGTTTGTGTGTGTGTGTGTGTGTGTGTGTGAGAGAGAGAGAGAAAAAAGATAGCATCAGTAATAGGCTTACGGTGGTGGAGCGGTAAATAAGAGAACGGGACACACAAGGTTGGCCACGATGCTCATCTTCTCTGACCTCCCGTTTCAATATGGGCCCCATCCCTCGTTTTATTCCTTCCCTCCCTCGCTCTCCTCCACTCATTCACCCTCCTGTCTCTTCATCAGCCTTTCATTGTGATAGATGGGCACGTGGATGGACAGTAAAGTGCTAAAGTTTGTGGGCCGTGGAACCCACACCACTGCATAAAAAAGAGAGCGAGGGAGAGAACGAGAGGGCTGGCGCTTCCAGAATTGGATGGAGCGGAGGAAACACGTCAGCATTTTCTCTCCCAGTACGTTTCACTCAGCGCGATTGAGTCTTATTATCTGACCCCTCTCCCTCTTCACACTGACCTGATAATATTTTACCACTCACACATTCTCGCTGTCTCCCTCTCTCTGTCTTTCTGACAACTTCCTCTCTCTTGTGTGTTGTCACACACACACACACACACACACACACACACATAGCCGTTCTTCCACTCATGCACCTGTACAAATGGCGGTGGCATCATTATTCTACATAATTGCTGATTATTATTCAGAATAATTGCCTCAGCAGACCACATGTTAATTTGTATTTGTTTACATCTCCGTAGACATTAACTTTTAGATTATTTATAACCTGCATAATTACTGATTATTGTAATGTCATCAAATACACGCACCATATGTCAATTTACATTTGTTTGCATCTATATGTGAAGATTTATGCTTAAAACCATATACTTTTATATGCTATAACGCAATTTGTTTTTTTATTATATGTAGATATATTAAATCTCTACCATAGAGGCTCAGAAATTATGGTTAATGATTAATTTTATGAATAATTGCTTATCCAAAACATATGTCTGTTTTTTTATATTTATATTTATGTCTAAATGCTGCATAAACAAACTTTTATATTTGATCTTTACCATATGGTTGCATGAGCTACATAAACACTGATTATTGTTACCGTTTATTACCAACGCAGATCATATTATTATTATTATTTTTTTTTTTTAAATTTCTTTTATTTTCTCCACATTTTAGTTCACATCATATAGTTATATAAATTAGGGATTGTTATTATGAATTCTTCAATACACAAACTGTATAATTTTTTTATTTGCATTTATATTGATATATACAAATGTATATATATTTTTTTATTTCTGCCAATTAATCATAGAAATATCAGTTAATGGCTATCATTATCATCGTTGTTGTTGTTGTTGTTGTTGTTATTATTATTATTATTACGTTTATATCCAGACCATATGTAATTTGCTGTATAGTTGTGAAATATGTCTAGGTGCTGTATACATTTACTTCTGTTTAATCAATATAAATTGCAAATGTAAATTAACTTTCATATTTAGTTATATTTAATTACATTCACAGACCATGCAGTATTTTTTTTTACATATATTTCTATATATAAATTAGCTTCTACTTGATCTCTAGCAAATTGTACAATAAGTTATTATTGTTCTTAATAAGCAGGCCATATATAATTTTTTATATATCTCTATTTAGATGTAAATGTACTTTTATATTTAATCTGTTTTATAGACACAGAAATTACCAAGCTAATGACTAATGTACCTCTTTTGTCGCCATTAGATATGGAACATTGACGGCACATTTCTCATGCCATAAATGGTTTCTTAGAATCAGATACAGAAATAAAAATGTTCGGTCCAGTTCTCCAAATGAAACATCATCTAGCTCACATAAAGCGTGAGGTATTTTCAGAATGTGTACTTATTTAAATGTGTCTCACACTCTCAAATGTTTCCTTTGGTAAATGAGCCTTAATCTGTAAGACTCATTAAATTTTAATTAAAAATCTATTTCAAACATTGTAGCATTTATTCTGGTTTGCATTATCAAGCGTGTTATATAATCTGATTATTTTTTGGAAGTCACGAATAAATGAAAGCGTTTTTGTTTTTATGTTGGAATACCTGATTATCTGATATTTTCATTTGATTGATTTGATGACAAATTTAATCAAAACCTCTCCTTTCTCCATGACACAGGCCTACACAGCAAGCCAAGCATAACACTGCAATTTTGGGAGACCGGCAGCCTAAATCAATGGGAGGTGGTGAGAAAAAGTAATGCATTCTTATTTTCTGACTGCAGTTATTGAAATGAGTCTTTGAGAAATCTAGATAGTCTGTCAAAATTACAGCAAAGCGGTATAAACATGGTAGCTATGTCTCTTAACTGATCCCTCGTCTGCTGTCAGAATATCACTGTATTAAATAGCTCATATTCAGAAGCTCGTTTGCGGTTTTGAGTTAAAACTGAGCCGATTTGAGGATTAGTGTCTCTTCAATCTGGCTACCACAGCTGGTTTCCTCTCAACACTGTGTCTGACCCCCCGTATCATTGGCAGAGTGTGTTTGTGTGCGAGTGGACGTTAGCAAAAACCAACTAGATCCAGGGTCCAAATCCCTCTTAACCAAAATTAATCATTTTTTCCACCTGCTCAAAGCAGTCCCTTGTGGGTCACCAAAAACTAAGGGATTAGAAAAGCTGCCCTTATGCCCCCCTCCGTATGACCTTTAACATCAATGTAACATTCCTCAGCACGAAGATCCCAGCGATCCGTACGAGACTCGTGAGATTACGGCAGACTTGAGTCCCAGACGCGTGCTTGGTGATGAAGGCGATTTCTGTTATTGCAAATAGGCTGATTGGTGTGTTTTGATGGTGTGCCTGTGTTTTGAGTGCACTTATGTGTGTGCGGCCGCTCTTTTAAAGCAGATTTGGCCTAGTGAGTGCAAGATGTGTCAGCATTAGTGCCATACTCGCTTCTTTCAAGTTAATGCACAACAACTGAGTCATTTCCTCTTTTACGCCGACCCTCTGTGACACTCTGCATATCCCTTATAAAGTCAGAGTCGCAAAGCCCCATTGGTTGGTTTCGGTTATGCTGGAGAGCTGGCGAGGACCGCCGGGTTCTTGCTTTCAAGCAGTGCATTAGCTAAGCACTTAGCCGCAGATGGACCAGAGAGCAAGACGTCTTCAGGTCAAGGCTGTACTTATCACAGTGTGCTACACTTCAAAACTCTCATCAAGTGCAATACAGTCACACCAAAACTAAAAACTGTGTTTGTACTTGATAATTCAAGGGTACAAGGAGAAAATACAAAGCATGGGGAGTGCACTGCAAATGTCAGTGAAATTGTGTACAAATTACTAGTTATTACTAGTTATTAAAAAAGTCAATAAAAAAGAAAAAAGGAACCAAGGGAATAATAAAAAAAAAAACAGTGATAGTAAAATGAATAGCTGAACACAACACTTACAGTACACAAAGTTTGGAGTCAGAGATTAAATTTTTATTTTAAAAGAATTAAATAAGCAACTCAATTGTTTTGAATTAATTGTGCTAACAATTCAGCTTTACATTGAATATATATTAAAATATAAAATAGCAGTTTAAATGATAAAAATATTTTAAAATACTACAGTTTTTCCTGTATTTTCATCAAATAAATGCAGCGGAGGTTAACATGCAGTAAGAGACTCTTCCCAACTCTCACATTTTTGAATGATTTTATTTGTGAGTTAAACTGGATGTTCAAAGAGGCAAAATGAACTTAAACATGAAAAGCAGCCTCTTTATGGCAGTTATTTGTCTGACAAATAAGATTGATTGGGGATGTCAGGAAAACATGCAAAATAATTTCATAGGCAAAGCAGATTATTGCGTCTTCATAAAGGATTATAAGCACTTCAACTTTTTTCTTCAAAAAATGAATAGTTCATGAAACCTGCACATCAGGAAAGTAAATGCAGTCAATTTGGATATTAAACAGCTCAATGACTCGTGGACATTTCAGATAATTTTTTTTAAAGGTGTGATGATCCGAAATTGATGCTTTCGCTGTACATTGAGTTTAGTCTGGTCTGTGATACTAATTCTTTTCCTTGATTGTATTTGTTATGTATACCTTGTGCATTTAGCCAAACAAAGAAAAACACGTGCGCGCGCACACACACACACACACACACAAAACCCCTAAAATATTAAATAAAAAATATATATCAGCATGTAATGAACTAACCTACATTCAAGTCAATGTAAATCTCTTCCACGGAAGTGGGCTAAACTCTCCCTTGAGGGAAAGAGAGATAATGTTTTAACAAAAACCTGCCCGTTTTTTCTTGCAAATCACATAATCTAAAAGAGGTCACTGAATCAAATGTAATCGAACGGTAACTCTTAAGTTGCCTCATTTTTTTATTTTTTTATTTATAGCATTTATATGATCAAAAATCCTGTAAAACTTTAAAGTTCCCCTATTATGGATTTTTGAAAATTAGCTTTCATGCAGTATGTATGTAAAGAAGGGGTCTGGAACAAATGCATCCATGTGCAGGTTTTTATTGGAGAGCAAGGTTGGAGGCGCAGGCGGGGTCGAGACAACAACAAACAAGTATGGTGCAGACAAAACACAAGAATAATAAGAGGGTTGGTCAGTCAGCGAACAGAATCCAGAAGGGGCAATACGGAGCAAAAACTCTAAACACAAAGCAGAGGTCAGTACACAGGAAACAACACTTGGAAAACAAGACTAGACTACTGGGAACTGAGAAATGCTTTGTAAGGAGACAGACTCATTACTCGATGACTAAACTAACAAACTCACAGGGGGAGGACCTAATCAGTCACTATGGAAACTAACAAGGGGCAGAGCAACAAGGGAACACAGAAACAATGGGGAACACACACTTCAAAATAATAGTCTTTAAACCAAGACAGAGAGACACAAACAGGGGTAGCACAAACATGACAGTCCGGCCTGGAGTTCCTACTGATGGAGTTCATGTGCACTCAAGCTAGCGATCGTAACAGTGTAACAAAGCTCTAAGAGAATGAAAACAGGTTGCAAAATTTTAAGTCTGAAAGTTTCCGTTTTTCAGAAGACTCCGAATCATTGAAACGAGTCGTTTTTAAACAAGTCTAGAGGCGTTTCACATTGATGTCAACACGAGACATTAACATATTTTCCGCCCACTTGTTGTCTTTTCATGTCGGTCTGAATTAAAATGCTAATTCATGCTTTGCCACTAGGTGCCGCTTTTGAAGCATTAAAGGCTCACAAACACGGAGTTAAATGAAATTGACCAATCACCAGAGGCGTTTGGAAAAATGAATAGTTAAAACAAACATTTTGGAGTCGTTGAACAAAAAAGGTCAAATAAATGCATATTATAAATGTAAATGAAAGTGTCAACCTGTTATTCGGGTCTCCCAAAACCATAATATAAACCATTCATAACACATAATTGGGACACTTGAAAAATTTAAAATATTACTTCAGTCTATAGTGTCACGTGATCCTTCAGAAATCATTCGAATATGCTGCTTTTCTGCTCAAGAAACATTTGGATTATTGGCTATGGGAGTGACAGTGGAGGTGGAGCCTGGTGTGGATGTTACAATGTTGAAAATGGTGTTTTTTTTTTTTTTTGATGAAACCATTTTTTCAGGATTCTTTAATAAATTAAATGTCAAAAGAGCAGCAATAATGTCAAATCGAAATCAATGTACAATGTAAAAATACAATGTAGCTGCCTATGTGGCGAGACAGAGTTGCAGTGAAACTTTTGACAAGTTTTGTTAAATACAAAAGAAAAAAACTAACATTATGCCACCTTGGCACAATTGATTTCTAGAAGTAATGCATTGCAGAAGTCATGCCAGTTGGATCTGGCACTAATCACACTGCTGTTGTATGGTATTAGCCCGGCGCTCTGCCGTTAACAGCCTCAAGCTGACAGCGGGTCTGTAGGATGCAGTTCATAGAGGCTACAGGGTTAGGTTGTAATTCCTAGGCTCAGTGCGCACAAATGGGATTCGATCTTGAGCTAGGGCCTTCGGAGGTGCGGATGGGTCAGTGGGGTCCTTTTTCATTAAATACGGCTCTGTTTAAAGTGAGCTGCTGGGAGACTTAAATTCTCTCTGATGAATTTGGTTATTGATGTCTATAAAACCTTTTTCCCCTCATCTTTTATCAGTTCAACCTGTAGCTACTGTTTGCGTTCCATGATTACACTTCCTGTCTCCCTCTCGTTGTGCTCTAAAAAGGGAATAGATGGTGTGTGTGTGTGTGTGTGTGCTGATGTTTTTGATACTTTTAGTATATGAGTTTAGATTTAATATATAATTTATATACATTTAATATGTACTGTATGTATGTTTATACATATATATATATATATATATATATATATATATTAGTGATACTAAATAATTAATTGTGATTCATTTTAAAAGTTTTTATTTACATAATATAAGTATGTTTACTATGTATATTTATTATGTATATATGGATACACACATACATGTGTATCTAAGAAAAATATATTATGTTTATATATAAAATGTATATATTATTATATAATTTATATGAATAAATTAAGCAAGACTGGCAACTGAATTCAGTGTTTTGATGCTCAGTAAGGTTACCGTGTAGGTCACAATTAATTTTCAATGAGCACATTTGTATTACATGAGAGTGTTTTTGTTTTATATTGTACACCACAATCTCTCACATACATTTTTACTTACAGAGCCATCTTACACTTCTACCTTTATTGCTGAAGATGCTGCTTTCCTTGACCATTTTTCCTTCACTGTTTCTCTCCTGACAGGGTTTGGTTGTGTGCTACTGTGTGTTTGTGTGTGTGCACACAGATGTGCGTAATCTTCACTTTCTGTGAACTAACTTTGCAGCATCTTTGTCTCCTGGTACTTTTTTTTCCCCCCTCTTCTCTTTCCTCTGTTTAGCCTCGCCTCGTCTATCTCTCTTTCACTTTTTACCCCCACCTGCCTGCCATCCCTCGGTTTTCTGAATTTGTGTCTGCTTTCTGCCTGTTTGACTTCTTTTTCCTGTAGCTCACTATGTAAGTCTTTCTTTGAATTTAAGTGTAAATATCCAGGCAACTTTTTTTTTGTTTTTCATTATTGGCCATGCTTGCATGTTTCTTTGATTGGTGAGGTGTTGTTTTTGCTGTTGTGCAATGCATGTGCTCACATTTGCATATGTGTGTGTGTGTGCGTGTGTGTGTGTGAGTGTGTGGGTTCACATTAACCTGTGCCTGGGGGCCACTCAACATAATGACTGAGCAACAGGCCCCAGCTGTTCACATCTGTCTCTCCAGCTCTCTATGAAGCACCTACCCCATGCCTCCTTCCACTTATGAAGAGCGCCTCGCTGTGTGTGTCTGTTGTATGTGTGCATGCAGTTTTGTGTGAGTGTGTGCTGAAGGCTGTGGCCTTGATACAGGCATAAGAGCATAAGAGCACTCCACCCAGTTCAGCTGAAATCTATGATCTGTCTCCCCACGTAACTGAGCTTCACTTCTTGTTCTTTGCATATTCAGATTCAATGTACTATTCAGTCCAGATACCGTGAAAACACTTTTATGTGAGACCTTGTAGCATTTAATGTATGTCTTTTTATAAAAGACTGTGGTTTTTTTTTTATTATTATTAACTGAGAGTATATCTGGAGAATAAATAATTTTTTATGTTGTTGTGAGGATTCTGAAAATTTGAACGCTAAACAAACTGATGTAGAATAAAGATGACCTTCTCTTGTAAAGAAAACTTGTCTTTATTGATCCAAAGGGGGAAACAAATCAAAAGAGCATCTATTTAATTACTTTCTCTTCGTTTTGGAAATTTTACAGCACAAATAGAATATATCTTTTTGATCCCTTATAAAATTATATAATATAATGTAATGTGATATGCATATATGGTAGTTGACAGATAAAAAGAATTGCCTGTGTAAATGTAGAAGAAAAAAAAATTGTTGCTGTCATACCAATCAGTCAATCATTTTTATTTATATAGCGCTATTATCAATACAGATTGTAGCAAAGCACTGAACATGATCAAATAGAAGAAGCGATGGTAATGTATAATGACGTGATTAAACTATTTATTTATTAAATGCAGAGACGGTCTCTGTAGTCAAAACAAAGATAATCAGTAGAAATTAGGTGCCCCCAACTAAGCAAGCCAGAGGGGACAGTGGCAAGGAACCAAAACCCTATCCGTGAGTGAATGGAAAGAAAAAAAACTTGGGAGAAGCCAGGCTTAGTTGGGGCCAGTTCTCCTCTGGCTGGACACCCAGCACCTAATTTCCAGTTCAAATTTAAGTGCAGATTTTGCAAAGGACTCATAGTGTGTATGTGTGGGTGTGTGTTTGTCTGCATTTGGTTCCGGTGATCTGTCCACAGGGCTCATCTAGGTGTTCTGGTCTCCGATAAAGATTATTTTTATGCTGATACACCGTCTGATACGGACTGAGGAACAGAATAAGAGAGAGACTAATATTAGCGTAGATGTTATTCTATTTAAGGATGTACTGATCTAATTAATGCAGCCTAACAATCCTTTAACGGATTTGATTAATAGATGTGTATTAGTATGAAGCCAGTGTAAGCCAGAGTAAAGAGATGAGTCTCTAATCTAGATTTACACTGACAGAGTGTGCCTGCCTCCCGAACAGTATTAGGTAAATTGTTCCAGAGTTTGGGTTCTAAATAGAAAAAAGATCTGCCACCCGCTCTAGATTTTGATATTCTAAGTATTATCAAATGGCCAGAGTTTTGAGATCGCAGCGTATGTGGAGGACTATAATGTGATAAGAGCTCGCTCAAGTACTGAGGAGCTAAGCCATTCAGGGCTTTATAAGTAATTGACAAGATTTTAAAATCTATGCAATGTTTGATAGTGAGCCAGTGCAGTGTTGACAGAACCGGTTTCATACTTCCCGGTTCTAGTAAGGACTCTAGCTGCTGCATATTGAACCCACTGTAGTCTATTATCAAGCATGCAGGACAACCATACAATACATCATTACAATAGTCTAGCCCTGAGGTCATAAAAGCATGAATTAACATTTCTGAATTTGAGGTTGAGAGCATACTGTAGGACACAATTTAGATATGTTCTTGAGATGGAAAAAAATGCAGTTTTCCAGATCCTAGAAATGGCTTTCAAATGAAAGATTGCTATCAAACAGCACACCTAGGTTCCCAACTGATGAAGAAAAATTTACAGAGCAGCCATCAAGTGTTAGACAGTCTTCTAGGTTATTTGATGTTGGGTTTTTAGGTCTGATAATTAATTCCTCTGTTTTTTAAGAAGTTACTTGTCATCCAGTTTTTTTTATATCAGCTTTGCATTCCGTTCTCAATTTGGTGTGTTTCACTTGGCTGAGAAAAAATAAAAAGCTGAGTATCATCAGCGTAACAGTGAAAGCTAACACCATGTCTCCTGATAATATCTCCCAAGGGAAACGAGTAAAGCGTAAAAAGTAATAGCCCTAGTACTGAGCCTAGTACTGAGTACTATACTACACATTTCACTTGTGATTGATATGATACATCTTCATTCACTGCTACAAACTGACAACCGTCAGATTACTGATTTGAACCTTGCTAAGGCACTTTCGCTAATGCCAATAGAGTTTTCTAGTCTATTCAAGAGAATGTTGTGGACAATAGTGACGAACGTAGTGCTGAGATCCAACAACACTAATAATGAGATACAACCCTGATCAGATGCTAGAAGCAGGTCATTATTAACTCTAATTAGAGCAGTCTCAGTACTATGATACTAAATCATAACTGGAAATCCTCACAGACACCATTTTTCTCTAAGAAGGAATATAATTGTGTAATCTAGTATCTTTGACAGAAAAGGGAGATTTGAGATAGGTCTGTAATTAAATAGATCTTTCAGGTTAATTTGCGTTTTTTTTTAACAAGAAGCTTAACAACAGCCATTTTTAAGACTTGGATATTAAACATGGATACTAAAATCACCAACAATTACGTTTTCTGTATTTTCTAGTTCTGGGAACAGACACGGTTTCTATAGTGTAATATCTAGGTGAAAGAGTCTATATGTGCTGAGAATGACCTGACTGCTGTGACGTGATTCGGCTAGCAAACGGAGGGTTTAGCCAGTCTGTCTGCTTCCTGAACTGGGCCCCAGTAAGTCAAGTTTGAGTTCCAAGACCATGTGTCATATTTCTAGAAAGAAGAGAGGGACCACTCCAGCAGGGATGAAGAATTTCTTTTCAACAGGTCAGGTCTGCCCCAAAAACTTGTCCAATTATCTATGAAACCTATGTTATTCTGCGGATACCACTAAGATTTCCAGCCATTGAGACCCAGCAGTCTGCATACACTCAACAAACTCTCAGCAGAGCGGCAGGAAGGAGCAATCCTGGACCCATTGATCATATACTGTACCAATATATATATATATATATATATATATATATATATGTGTGTATGTGTGTATATATATTTATTATTATTTATAGAATAATTAGAAAATCATTAGAAAATCACAGGTAGGTGCATTTTATCAGGGTTGGAGCTAAACTCTACTGCATTACTCCAGTGTAAGAATTGAGAAACCCTAGTCTAGAATCATTCAAAATTCCAACCGCTTTTTCTTGGTGGTGACACCAAAAAGTCAATCCACGTCTCTAGTTTTCTTTTTTTCATTGTGTGGCATATAATAATATTAAAAAAAAAATGGTTTTGAGCACACAATCAAATATTCAGTCTTGGAAAATGAATTCTGTGTAAAATATGTTGCTGTGCGCAGTAAGAGAGCCAAGGCAGCCCCTGAGGAGTGTTCAGTATATAAAATAAAGCGAATAGTCTGTGCCGTATTTATTATGCATGAGCATAAATGTTACAAAACTGGTGACTGTGGAGACTGCTGCGTTCACTTCAGTGTCGACAAAGGTACCAATGGCCCTCAACATACAAACAGAGCAAAAACGAACTAGAAAGGAAAATGGCTGTGTTCTTCTAGATGTAGTTCATTAGAAAGGCTGTGTCCTCTGTGTTGCACCCTTCTGTAGCTCAGTTAAAGCTCATTAAATGCTCACTAATGGCCGAATATGATGAGATGATGGGGCAAAGGCTGTGCGCAGGATGGAGTGCCACATTACAAGTGTTCCTCTGCATTTTTGCAGTCAGCAGTTTGCGCGTCACCTCATCTAATTTCTATTCACTCATCCTCCCTGGCTTCACTCCTCCATTGCTGTCAGGTTGTTAAGAAAGCGTCAGGAGGAGGGGAGCCCCACTGGCATTTCCTCAGCAGAGCTGGTGAACGTCTTCAGAGAAGAAGCTCCAGATGAGGCGAGACAAAGGCGAGCGGTGAGGCGCAACAGGTAAGCTGCGTTCGCTCACATGCAAGTGTTTTATGATGCTCAAAGACACCTTGGCTTTTTGTTTCTGCTTGGCTTTATATACTTTTCCTCTTTTTCTCCCATCTCTCCTTTGGATTTAAGAAGACAAGTAAGAGTGAGGAGATGGCTTGAAAGAAGGCCATTGTCTCGCTCTCTCTCTCTCCCTTGTCAGTTTTAAGTTGACTTCTGTGTCAAGGGGAAGGATGAGGGAGAGACGGAGAAGTATTTTTGTGTGGAAGCTGAGATACTAAGTTAAAACGGTACGACAAAGAGTCAAAACAAAGAGCATTTTAACAGTGCTGCCGCCTCGGGAAGCTAAAAGTGGGTGAAATCCATTAGAGGCCTTAAATTCCTAGCTTTTACTGGCGTAATACTGCAATCTGTTGAAGACGTCCTGTATTAGTGTTTTTGTTCATTAGTGTTCACCAGGATTTGAAGATGCGATGTGATTTTTATTTAACAGATGTCGATATTAAACAGCCGATCATTGCATTACATACAATATAAACACAAATTTCCCCACCTGTAAGTCGCTTTGGACAAAAGCGTCTGCTAAATGAATAAATGGAAAATAAATGCAAATTTAATTTGTGTTCCACAAAAGCATGTTTTTTGTTTTTTTATTTATTTTACAAAACTTAAAAAAATGTGTAATAAAAAATAACTTCTATTGTTGACATATATAAAAAAATACTTTTATATAAAAATAAAAACGTATCTTAATTTATCTTAATAATCAATTTTAAATCATCTTAATTAATCTAGTGCATTTTAAAATAAAATGTCTTTGCAACAGTTATTTGTGAATATAGTTTGTTTAGATTTTACCGTTCAAAATTTGAGGTTAGCGTATTTTTTTTTTTTTTATGAAAATTATTAATTTTATTTAACAAGGCTTCATTTAATTGATAAAAAAAATGTCAGAAAATACATTTTTATGTGGGATTGCTGAGAGATTTAAATATGTTTGAAAGAAGCTTCTTATGCTTATAAACAGTATATTTTTAATTTATGTGCTTCTACAAAGCTCTGAATGCATAACTGAGTTCTGCCAGCCCAGGAGATGCTAGTTGTGAAACAGGTACTTGGTTTTGGAAAAACATCTGCATGTCCCAGTCAGAGAGCAGAGGGCCGATCTCATTTTCTGCACATAGAGAAATTTCACGCTGTTTTTGCATCCAATAGGTCCAGGTTTGAGTGTTGGGTTGTTTGATGATGTAATGAGGGGAAAAAAAAAAACATTAAAATGTACCTGCGAGGGTCAATGCCTGTGATACTTCCCTGGCCCAGCCAGAAACCATACTGAGTTTATACCTACAGGGAATCAAATTTCATATCTTTTAACTTCCACACTTTTGAAGACACAAGGAGACTGACAAGGACATATATGAGATGTAAGCAAACTGCAGCACAAGCACCAGTTGTCACTGAGCGAAATGGCATCCTTGACAGTGTGAAGGAGTCATATTGACATGCCGATGTAGCAGCCTGTATGTGCACAGATTACAGTGCTGTTCAATATATCAAGAGAGACCATAAATTCTTATTCTGAGAGACATTACAATGTCAATATTACATAAATATATAGGACTAAAAAGCTTCTAAAAGTCACTATAAAGGTTTTGTTTTGTATATAGATAGATAGATAGATAGATTTAATCAGTCATTATTTTGTGCTACTGTACATGGTCATTCATAATGTATTGTGTAATAGTTCACGATCCCTTTTAATATGAAAAAGAGCAGTTGTGTGTATTGTTACAAACAATTTCTATTTTCAGTCTATGTACACTGTTAAAAAAAATAGTTGTTTCAACTTAAAATGATTTGTTACCCCACTGACTTAATTTAGTCAACTAAAATATTCCAGTTGTCACTTAAATTAACAACAAGACACTTAAAAACAGTGTAGTTAGTTTATTATTATTATTAGTTTTAGTCCAATTTAGTGCAAAAAACAAAGTGAGAAAATTAATTAAGTTCCCTTTCCTGTGCCATGCTGTTGTATTCCCTGCAATAATTAAGGTACATGTTTGTCTTTGGGGACGATGGAGAAGGGAGGTTAGACAGGCCTGAAGAACATCTCATTAAAGACCTGGACAGGAATTGCTGAGTCATTCGGAAAAGCTCCAGACTCCAGACATTAATTCAAGCTCTCTTCACATCTCCCTGACAGAGCTCCAACGCACCAAAATAAGGTTTGTGTCAAAAAGAGAAGACGGTAGAAGTTAATTTCTCAACGAGCAGTGACTCGCACAGCAGTGAAGTCGGAACAAAAACTGTGAGTTTCTCTTTTGATTAGTCCACAGCGCGCTCGGGGAACATTAGAATGAGGAGGAGAAAAAAACGAGGCGCATCACTAGTGTCTTTTTATAGGGGCACGAGCCCAAGTAAAGTAGTAATAAACGTACTCGCATAGTTTTCTGTTGAACCAAAGTTTTTGTTCAGAAATCATGTTGTGTATATGCAGCAGAGGCTATGGAGAGACTGACACAAGTAGCTAGTTATTAAGAGAACAAGTAGCTATTTAAATGTACTGTATAGGCAATTGATATACAAATTTAGACTGCAAAAGTGGGACAGACGTGTAAGAGCTGGCTTAGTTTAGTCTGGCTTGTATGTAGCCTTAAATGATGTCATATGATGTTGCATTATTTTGTATGCTTGGTGCAATGTGTTTAATTTTTTTTGCCACTTTCAATAGTTGAATACGCATACTTTTATGTGTCAAAATGCCCATATTTGTAAGCATCCTCTTAAATAATAGGTCTTAAGCGAAAGCAAAAAGCTGAGAAAGAAAACACGCATGTAACAGTGTATAGGATCTAGGCAGCTCTTAAAGTGACAGCAGTCTAATATTCCTGCTGTATGTCATTAATTTTAGTCAGACAACAAAGAAGATAAAATCTCTCACTGCTCTTAACTGAATTACTTTTGTAACTTTAATAGGAAGAAACATATATTTCATTTAAATAGTGAAAATTATGAAATCTAATTTTTGATATTGACACAATTTTAACAAAACTATAGCGTTTTATCACATTTTTTGATATCAAAAAGACCTTATAAAAAGTAAAAATAAGTAAATCATTATATATATCATTACTGTCAAATAAATAATTTAATTATAAAAGTAATATAAGATGTTGGTCGTATTGCCCACCCTTACAAAATATTTGTTTTTTGCTTTAATATAATTTAAAACATAGTTTATTGAAAGATTATTTTTTTAGTAACCATTGCCCCAGTCTTCAGTGTTACACAATTCTTCAGCAGTTTAATATTGTTCATGGAAATCATGACTTTGATTTACAGATATTAAAGTACTGTGTATATAACGCAATGTTATACATCACTTTTGAATAATTTATTAAATCTTTGATGAACAAGGATTTATCAAACTTTTTTTGCATTTAAATTTTAGGTAACATTGTCCTATTAAACATATTTAATTAAATATTAAATATAAACAGCGCTTTCCTAGGAATGCTGGGAGCATGTGCCCGGTACTGATGAAAGGCTGAAAACCTCTCTGGGCTCCGCGTGATGAAAAAAAAAGAGAGAGAGAAAATGAAGGGATATGTTTAAAGAACGTCTAAATACAACGTGCGTACACTCCGACCGAAAGCCCTCCATCCATTCACGGAGATTGCAGTCAGCGCGTTCACGGTTTGGTGTCTGGGACTGTTTGCGGGCACAGAGTATAATTGAGTGTGAGTTAATTCCTATCAAAGCCCATTGGACTGCAACTAATGGACCAAGGGAGATGCCTAAAGGAGCCAGCGCTTTCAATTTCTTTTGTTTATTTAGATGGGAAAATGTTTAGTTTTTAATTAAGTAAATCACTATTATTTGTTCCAGTGTGGTTGGTAATTTGAAGAGATTGCAACCTGACTGAAATGCAAGTGCTACTGGCTTTGAGAGAGAGATAGGGAATAGAGGAGGAGGCTAAAGCATGGCATAATGGCCATGAACCCAAGAAACACTCCCTGGGCCTCACTTTGAAGTGTTCCTAAGGTTTCCTCTCAAATCTTGAACTTATTCAAAACGAGCGCTTAATGGACTGTGAAGGTAAAGAAGAGGAGCCACAGACCTTCTTTAGTGCGTGTGTGTGTATGTGTCTCTTTACATATGTACCTCTCTGTCTTATTTTTACAGATTTGTTTTGTTGGCGTGTGATTGGAGGAGATGGGTTTCTGGTTTTCTTTCATCCTCAAAAGTGCATGGGTTTTTCTTCAGATGGAGTTACGAGGTACAGTTGAAACTCAAAGGCCAAATGCAACTATTTTGTATTTGTTTTATGGATGCATTTACACTGTATTTACGCTAAGGTATTTAATCTGAACTGTGTAATGAAAGCCATGAGTCATTATACCAATTAGAGTGTCCGCAGCTTTGCCATTTGCAACAGTTTTACAACACGGTACAATTATCTGCCAAAGGTGCCATATTAAATGAATAAATATAATCAAAGCAGGAGCATCTTTGTTTAAAGGTAAAATACAACAGAGTAGAAAGGTAGATCAAGTAGATCAAGAAAAGCAAATTTAAACTGCTTTGTTATTAAAATAATCTAGGCTAAACAAATCTACACCACAACATAAATTTATCATGGTCACTTTTCAGTCAAACTACCAGATGGCCTTGGAAAACATGTGAGTTAAAAATAACATCCATTTGTCTACCTAGATTTTTGCAGTATTTTTTAATCTTTTGTTAAATAGAAAGATTTTGAGATTAGTTTAATATTATAATTGGATTAAATTTTTTTCATTAAAACCAGAATCATGAACTTGTATACACTGTAACAGTGTTATTTTACAAATTGCATGCTATTACAGTTTATATTAATATTTACATTTATTAATATTTCGTTTTTATTTTATTTTATTTTAAAAGTGCTATGGGTTATGAAAAGTTTATATTTTGGTTTTGGGAGTCCTAAATAAGGCATGCAAGGTCAAAAACACTTTTATTTTATTATAATAGGCATTTATTTTTACCTTATTTATTTTTATGACTCCCAAAATGATTCACTGTCAGAATGAAAACTTTGCAGGATGTTGTCATTCCCTTAGCGCTGTGTTACAAGTACTTTTTGTTGCATAAGAGATGTAAAAAAATATCCTTGAATAGTTCTTGTGTTTCACGCAAAATGTATAGCCAATTTGGCCCCTTATCAAACTATTAAATCTTCTACTCTCACAGCTACATGTGGCAAATGCTCCTTCTCTGGTTCAGCTCTGCTTGACAAAACTGCATCTGAATAGAAAGAATGGCCCAGGCAATTTACTGTAATGAGTGCTTGTTGCATTTTCCCATTCTGCCTCCATGTATACAATTTGTGCGTCTTAACGCCACGTGACGCCGTGTGGAGCACCGACCTGCCTTCATCTTGCTCGGTCTGAGAAGCTTTTGACACAGAATCCCAGGCCTTCCTCCCTCTTCTCTTCACCATCTTGCTGTGAGCTTTTATCTCATAATAACTGTGCTGCCTGTATATTAGCAGGCTCCAACAATCAAGTTTAGTGGAGATGAAATTGGTTACTGTATGCCAAGGCTCAATTTGGACTGGATGGCAGCATATGTTGTTCCATCGCACCAAAGGAAATAATCTGCTTTGTGTGGAACATTCTAGTTGTCTGTGAAGACGAACCATTGCATGCATTCATGTACAAGGATGCATGTTTGTATGGCTGCATCTTGTGTATTAATAGGCCGTAAGAAATTAAGAAAATAATTAATAATAATTTATTGCAAATACTTAAAGGCTGCAATTATATAAGTGTGTATATATATTATATATATTATTCAGTTAAAATGTAAAAATGTAATACATTAATAAAACTAAATATTAAAATCAGTTTCAAATTGAATACAAACATTTAATAAAAATGAAGTATACAGCAAAACAATAATAATAAAAAAACAATATATTAAAAGATATATTATAGATATATAAAAATAAATAAACACCATAAATACAAATGCTTAAACCTAATTGTCATAAAAATAGTGAAGGCTTCATTGAAATATTTTATTAAATATGTTTAACCAGTTATATTACAGTAAACCATAGCTACAACCTTAAAAAAAATAATCAACTTTGTTAATATTGAAATTTATTTATAATTAATATTAAATAAAATAAAATACATAAAAACCTTAAACCTACTTTATTTTATTCAAGGCAGCATTTCTAATTTTAGTTTTTCTTGGTGTACAGTATATACAGTAATTAAATAACTAATAAATGAAAAAAACAGAAACAGAACTAATAAAAATGACTAATATAAGTAACAACTAAAAAAAAATAAAATAGAAAAATATGTAAAAAAAAAAAAAAAAAAATTCAAATCCTAACAAACACTATACTATCATAAATAATTTTAAAATAAGTGTCTGTTTATAATATTATAATAATTATATAATAATTGTATGTTATTTAAAATTGTGTAATTGTAATTGTTCCGAACATAATTAATTAATTGATGAATTCCTCCTCACAGCTTCTAACTGGGCATGTTACTTACACTTACACATGTAGCAAGTGTAGAAAACAAATAACTTTGCGTCGTGCTCGGTTTCACAACCTAAAACCCTCTGAAAGCACCGCTGCGAATTGAAAACCACAGACGCGCTGTTTATAAAAAGGTGTCAGTGTTTCCTTTGTAAATATAATTAGAAATCCAATTATTTCCTTGTAATTGCAGCCTTTTCATACATTATGCAATGTGCAACAAGCTTTATAGAGGAAGGAGATTGCCTGAGATTGCAGTATGTGAAATATGAGACACTGCTTGTGCCTTAATTACGTCTGAATATAACATCTAGCAAAAGAGGTCTCCAGCGTGCACGTTTGCGAATCACCGTTCTGACCAATCAAAGTCGCAAGCATTCAAATTGTTGTTGAAGCACCTCGTACTTTTTCGTTCATGCATAACTTTGCAGGTATGACTCAACCGCCAATCTGAAGCGACCGTTCCCAGTTGAATCAAAGCAAAAATTAGTTTTTTCTTTGATCCAGACTTTGAAATTGCATCCCCTTTGAGTCCTTGAATGGAACGCACATGGGCTGTGATTAAAATCTCAGAGTCGTGTTTATTTAGACTACAAAAGGAGCAGAATAATGCATTGTTGTACATGGCATTAGCGTTGATACTTTCTGTTCCGGAGCTGTAGTTTAGCGTCGCCCCGCTATAGACTAAAAGTCAGCGGCTTAATCCCATGTCATTATCTTGTTCAAATAAGACGTCAACGCACCGCATCAGGAGTCGGAATCAGACCGGGGTGCGTGTTTGACATGTCTTTCCTCTCCTATCACTGCTTCTCAGGCAGCTGAAGGGAAGGGAAGTGCACAAGTAGAGCTGGCTGCAGCATTTAAATGTGCCATGCTGATTATCTTGCCGCTGTGTTTACGTATTCATTTATGTAAACATTATGCTAATGTGTTTTTCGGCTTGTCGTTTGTGTCCAATCGCGCCCTTCAAGTTTGACGTGAGGTGACTGATGCAGCCTTGATGTGAAGTTGCAGCTTCTGAGAGCAGTCGAGTGTGCCCAGATGCACTGGATATTTGTCATTGGCTCAAAAGAGGTGCCGGGGTTTGAAAAGTCTCAGCCGTGCTCTCAGGAGCGGCCTTTCAAGAAAATGTGTCCTAAAATAGCTGACCCTTTTGTGTGCACTACGTTTGCTTTTTCACACTAAAGACTGTCCGAGTAATCATAGTCTCTAAGAGGTCTTTGAAGGCTGGCTGAAGCCACGATTGGATCAGAGAAGCTTGATAAAAGTCTGACGCCGACTTCATAGAAAGTACGTCTAGGGCTTACAAAGAAAGCGTGAAAGTCTCTACCTTGTGTGTGTGACTTTAAAGGACTAGCTCACCCAAAAATGAAGGCCACTTTTGCCAAATGACTGTATAGTGAGTTGCACAACCTGATTTTGCCAAGTACTAGCGTACGTGTGAACATATTAATGCAAAAATATAGTCTCGATCATACCTAAACCTACCCTTACGCATGAGTCATGCCTAAAATCATATTTAATGATAGATGACTGACAATGATGTACAAGCACCAAACACTGAAGGTAAGCCTAAACTTACTGTAAACTGTTTCTTCAAATATGATTGGCTAATCACAGTGTTGTCCCAGGATAAAATAAAGATGTTGACCCAGGGACATGCTGCACTTGGCAAAATCAATTTAGCGATAGTGAGTTACAAAAAGAGCAACAAAATCACCAAAAGAGCTTTTAAAAAGAAAGGTTCGGAAAATTAGAAATGGTATATAAAAACCATTTTGGGTTCCCCAAAGAACCTTTCAGTAAACGGTTAAAATAATAATTTTTAAGAAAAAACAACATTGTAAAAAAAAAAAAAAAAAAATCCATACAATTTGACATTAGATTAAATTAGAAGTAACATAAAAGTCAAATAAACATAACTGATAAGAAAAAAACTAAGAAGAAACATAGTTATTTCAAAGAAAAAAAAAAACCCCATCAAATTCAAACTAAATTTGAAATGCAATGCAGGGAATTTTAGGAATGTCAGTTTACAGTGATTCCTTTTAAATTTTAGGATTTACAGGTTTTTTTTACCATGAAAATCATGGTCATTTTTACAGAAGATTCATTTGAGCTGCCATTTCAAAAAATTGGTTTTTACACAATTTAAAAGAAAAGAACCATAACTCGTTCCTTAAAGAACCTTTCACTAAACAGTTCTTAAAAGAACCTTTTTTTCCCACATCTGAAGAACCTTTATTAACCAGAAAGAATCTCATAGGTTCCATGGATGTTAAAGGTTCTTCGTGGAGCCATCAA
Organism: Enteromius trimaculatus; assembly: GCA_032361065.1. Classification (NCBI taxonomy): domain Eukaryota; kingdom Metazoa; phylum Chordata; class Actinopteri; order Cypriniformes; family Cyprinidae; genus Enteromius; species Enteromius trimaculatus. The sequence goes on from JAUMHP010000020.1 coordinate 2,796,213, forward strand.
TGCTAATAAAGAACTTTAATTTTTGTGAGGAAGATTCTGATAAATTAAAGAACATGTTTTTTACTATGAAGTTGTGTTGCTGATGGATCCATGGAGTGTAAGAACCGTTTTGTAAAAGATAAATTTTTTTTTTTTTTTAGTTAAAATAACTTTTTTCTCCATAACAAACCTTTTTGTATAATAGAGAGGTCCCATGGAGGGTAAATAAGAAAAAAGAAACAAATGCACACTGCATATGTTGCAAAAAGGAGTTTGCAGCAGTGCCTATGAATATAACTATTTTGGGTTCCATTTTTTGGAACCATTTTTTGGTTTCTGGAACCAAAAAGCCATCTTTGAAAAATGAAAATTGAGGCATGCAACTGCAGGTCCTATCAGTATTCAATATGAAATTCTCCCAAACTCATATTTAAAAATGAAATCTGACAAAACCAACTGTGCCATAAATGTAGTGTCTTTTGCTCAAATAGCGCTATAAAAGCTAATTTGTTCAGATTAGCGAGTACGCGTGCGGAATCCTACATGCACGTTTCAGTACGCTGACTCTCTTGGGTATTCTATAGTCTTAGTCATATACCTGCTTTTAGAACCTACATTTTTAAGCGTATTATGAAACCATATGATTGCTTTGCATGAGAAAATTAATGAAATATTTTTTCAATAAGGTGAGTAAATGATAAAAGAATCTCCATTGTTGGATGAACCATCCTTTAAAGTTGTTCTTCACTTATAGTGGTGAAAAATTTACGCACTGTTCCTTTAAATCTCAAACCACTATTAAATACCACATTCTTTTAATTAGGTAGGATCTCCCACACAGAGTTTCCACAATTGCATTCCTGATGTTACACAACGGGGTCGTTGGAGAGTCATCGTCAGTGTTATGTCCCGTTAAATCATGTTTATGACAGGTACAAGCCGACTCCATTCGAAAGAATGATCAGCAGATGGGTGTCACACAAATCATAATGCCACAGCCCAAGTGGTGAGGAAATAGCCGTCTTTTTGTAGCCTAGTCATCATTCTTCTGGGTGGATATTAGCTGTAGGTGTATTGACAGCTGAGAAAACAGCAAGGGGATTTGAGATCTCTTCATACCTTGATTTTCCCTGCTCTCGTTCTCGCTGAGGAGAGATTTAATTCTCCGTAATTACTTTATTGACTCATTTGCAGAGCTGAATTGGCTCCAATCTGTCGTCAATAAAACATACACAGAGACGAGGAACAGCAACAGCAAAGCTTAAGTACAACATCATAGTGGGAGGCAAATTTTCCTTCAACAGCGAGAGTGTCATGGCAAGCCTTGCAATTCGGCATCCATATGTGACAATCCTATGTAGAGCGTAACATAATTCATGTTAACCAAAATTATGCTGAAATTACTCAGTCTGCATAATCTATTGCAGAACTATTGAGCAAAATGAACAGTTGCGCAAGCCAGCTGATTATCTCTCCTCCTGCAATCTTTTTTTGTTTGTTTTTTTGCTGTTATGTTTTACTCACATTTGACTTCTTAATACAAATTTTGACAATTCAATTCAATTCAGATTTATTTGTATAGCGCTTTTCATGATACATATCATTGCAAAGCAGCTTTACAACAGAGTAATGTTTACA
>JAUMHP010000020.1:2799579-2811092 GCA_032361065.1 Enteromius trimaculatus
ATATTAGTTCTGTCATGAATCACGAATAATCGCATCCAAGAATATTTTTATATGAATGTTTTGTAATATATTAAACATATTTATATATAATATTAATTATTTGAGTGTCAAGATATACATCTAAATATGTACTGCATGTGTAAAATATACACAATAAAAACATATTATGTGAACAAAGATTTATTTTGGATTAATTGTTTGACTGCATTAAATATATATACAGTGAGGTAAATAAGTATTTGATCACCCTGTGATTTTGGAAGTTCTTTTACTGAGAAATCATGGAGTTGTCTAAAATTTTCAGCATTGGTGCATTTCCACTGTGAGAGACAGAATCTAAAAAAGAGAAAGCCGGAGGTCGTTAACTGTCATAAAGACACCTGTGCACCCGCAATCAGCCAAAGTCTAAGTAGCAACATGGACAAAACCAAAGAGCTGTCAAAAGACACGAGAGAGAAAAATTGCACTGTAGACCTCCACAAAGCTGGAAAGGGCTACAGGGCACTTGCCAAGCAGCTTGGTGAAAAAAGAACAAGTGTTAGAGCAATTGTCAGAAAATGGAAGTCAATGACTGTCAATGTCCCTCGGACTGGGGCCCCACAGAAGATCTCTGCTCGTGGGGTATCGTTGATGCTAAGAATGGTGAAGAATCAGCCCAGAACTACACGGGAGGACCTGGTCAATGCCATGAAAAGAGCTGGGACCATCGTTTCCAAGGCTACTATCAGTAATACACTAAGATGTCATGGTTTAAAATCTTTCCTCTCACGGTTCCCCTGCGTAAGTCAGTCCAGGCCTGTCTGAAGTTTGTCAGGGGCCATCTGGGTAATCCAGAGGAGATTTGGTAGAAAGTCCTGTGGTCAGATGAGACCAAAGTAGAACCTTTTGGTCTTAACTCCATTCGCTGTGTTTGGAGGAAGAAGAATGATGAGCATCATCCCAATAATCCCAATCAGCATCATGCTCTGGGGATGTTTTTCTGCACAGGGGACCGGATTCTGTACCAAATTTTAAAATGTTTTGACTCAAGTGATCAAATACTTATTTGACACAGTAATTCCCAAATAAATAGTTATCATATTGACAAAATCATATTGTAATGCTCAGACAAGGGACTCTGGAGTCAGGATAGAGTTAACGTAACAGGTTTTATTTTTGACACTTAGAAAAGACACTGCATCAGAAAATCGAAGCAAAGGTTCAACATAAAGCAATATTAGCAAGGTAACGCAGTCTTTCGGGAACGATCACTGGATCGCAGATTCTAACTCACCTCCTTAAACACAGGACAATATTCAAAGTAAGTATACAGGGTGAGATTCTCATGTCAGGTTGGCAATCTCCGGATCGCTGCAGTTCCACTCGGCTCTATGAACACAGGTTAGTAAACAAGGTAAGTAAGGGAGGTAGGTATTTGGGATGGATAGCTTACACAATGCGAAATCCAAGGATCAAGGTGTTCGGTGCAGGTGAGCGATACGAGAGGTAGGCAGGCATGGCTGAGAGGGAACTCTGAGAAGCCTGTGAACACAGAGATACAGGTTGCAAGGGATCAGAAGTGCAGGATACGATGTTACCTCAAGCTCAGACGTTGTGTTACTGGAGCGTGGAGCTTTTAACCTGTGCAAGTGATTGATCACAGGTGTGTCCACAGTGGAAATGCACCAATGCTGAAAATTGTACACCCCTTCATGATTTCTAAGAGAACTTGCAAACTCACAGGGTGATCAAATACTTACTGACCTCACTGTATATACATATGGACAATTAAATAGTTAGCTAGTTGTTATTATTATTAATATACTGTATACAATGCAAAGAATGTTCTTTACATATTTTGTGAGATTATCATTAATATTTTATTGTCTTGAGAAGATGCACTGGAGTGCGCGGAATACGATAAACCAGAGGGAAAAAAATCATCTTTTTTTATTTCAGCGTGAAAGATTATTAGCATGAATCATTAGACAATGTTTTGCTCATAATCTGCAAATGGCTATAGATGCCTCAGTCTCAATTTCTAGTTTAGATGCAGCCTTCCTCATCAAAATGCACTCAGCTCTCTTAAAAACAGCTTAGCAAGATGCTATCAAAGGGCTTCTAATTTAAGCACCGGAGACAGATTTTAGAAATTAGCTTTTTTTTTGAGCGAGAGGACTTTAGTACCACCCCCAATTCCCTTCCATATAAATAAATAAATAAATAAAGTTCAAATCAATTCTGAATTACTCCTGTTTTTTAACGTCCACCGAGAGTAAATTGAGATTATTGTGTAGTGGGCTGAGGCACTGAATAACCTATGATGCTTGGCCAGCTTGCATTGTGTATATAAAAAAGCCAATTAAAAGACAATGCTAAACAAGTCCTGAGCATCTGTTCTTCTTTGTGGAGGACAAAAGCTGCTATCCGGCATAGCGAGAAAAAGGCGGTTTGTGCCAAACCCAAGTGCAAATGCTTAAAAATTGCTTACGCTATTGAAAGCTGCCGCTTGTGCCGTCGGGCATTGATAGCATGACTGATAAAGAGTGCCATGCAAGGGACAAATGATGTCATAAAAAGACATGCAGAAAGCATCTTTAATGTTAACCCTGTCAACCTTAATCTACTGATACGCAGAAGCACATCCGTGACAAGCCTTAGGTGCGCTCACACACTCTGATACCTCGCCAAAGGAAATGAGTGAGAGAACGGGCCGGCATTTCATATTGGTTGTCAGAGGCGTAATTATTGGACTTCTTCAAACACACACTCGCAAACATCCTGAACCACAACGCGACGGCAACGTTGTACCGAGTGCAATTTCAAGAGAGTGGAAAATCATTAATGATTTGAAAGTGGTTTCCTCTCCTTCTATGATCACATAGATCTGAAAATTGCTGCTGGTTGGTGTTAATTATCCTGCCATCCTGGCTGACACCTCCTTTTTTCAGCCGTGGAAGTTGTCATATCAGGATACTATTTTCTGCATGTTAGTTTTCTTCAGAGGGGAGGAGAAAAGGAAAAAAGGGGAAAAGAAAAATGTTCAAAGCTCGAACAGCTTGCATAAACTTCGCCTGAGCAGCCATTAATCCTGGCAGAATGGTAGTTGAACAAACAACCCCTTGGTGGCATGATATTCAGCTAGTAAATAACAAGAATCTTGCACACAAAGGAGTGATGTTGAAGGCCTGCATCAAATAGAATGAAGCACGTTCTTCTCTCCGCAGTGTTTGCTGCTAATTGGGGCCATTAATTTGAGATTGCATACAAATTTTGCACCGCCATTTGACAATTGTAATTTCTTTACTCTGATTTGTTTCTGGCTAATTAAGAGATTTTAAGAAGCATTTGAGCATTTTCAAATGTGTTATTGGTGGGAACTTTTCAAATATGCTATTAAAAACATAAAAGAATGTTCTTACAGTAGTTAAGTAAACTCAGTTTGTTAAAACAAGCAACATGCAATTCTAGTAATGCACTTAACATTGTATGTTGAGGGAACCAGCATTTTGAGTTTAAAAACTTTAAAAGTTTGTTTTTTTGGGGGGGGAATAAATGAATAGTTTAATTCAGGTAGGATTCATTGAATTTTCCAAATGTGATGGTAAAGTGGTAAAAAATTGGTACAAACATTTCTGTATAGGAACCAATTCTCCCAATTAACTAGTTGCTTAGCATTCATATTATTTACTGTAATGGCTGTTTATTGGTGCTTGTAAAGTTAAATTGTAGTTAATAGTTTGTTAATAGCAAGAATTTGACATTAAACTTAAACCAAAAAATGGATGTAAATGTTCAAATGTTTAAACCTCCTGTTAATCCAAGAAAGTTCTCAATCCCAGTCCTCCTGCCTCATCGCTCTGCAAATTTTGCATGTCTCTCTTTGTTAACGCACCTGATTCTGATAATTAACTTGTTACAGTAGAAGTGAGCGTCGTGAATGAACTGTGTTCCAATTGGCATGGTCTCTACTCAGTGTTCATTGCTCCCTGCTCCCTGAACAGGGGAAAACGTTAAAGTTTATCCCCCCTCCCGGAAAGGTGCATCCTCATAACATCCCAAGAGGAAAAGAGGGGGGGCGTCCTGGCAATGGGGGCGGAGCCAAAGGTGGCGACAGGTAGCTGAAGAGCCAGGCTGTTGACGAGGATCCAGAGGGCCAAGGCGGAATAGTTGGTGCTGGTGACGAACGCGGATGAGGGGATCCGGAAGGCCACAGCAGAGCCTGAGTGAGAGGCGGAGCCGGAGGGAGGGAAGGATGAGGCGAAGCCAAAGGAATGGAGTCCCAAGGCGATGGATGAACTCCGACCGACCAAGGCGGAGCTGGAGGGACGATAGAGCCTGGTGGAGCTGGTGGACCGACGGGCACAGAAGGAGAGGTGGGAACTAGGGCCCACGGTGGAGCCGAAGGGTCGGAGGACCGAGGCTTCGGAGGCTGGAGGTGGAGTCAGGGAGCACTCTGGCCATTGTGGCGCTGGTGGGTGGGAGGGCAGGGATTTACGAGACCTCTCTCGTGATGCAAACTCTCGAGAGCGCTCTTGCAGCACGAGTTCCAGGGGAGCTCTTGCAGTAGTGCTCGGAGACTAGATTCAGGATTGGCTTTCCTGGCCGAGAATCAGGAATTGGGATCGGCTCCCCTGGCCATGAATCAGGGACTGATTCAGGAACGGCTCTCCTGTCCGTAATTCAGGAACTGGATTCGGGATTGGCTCTCCTGGCTGTGAACTAGGAACTGGATTCAGGAACTGCTCTCCTGGACGTGACTCTGAAACGGTGACTGGGATCGGCACTCCTGGCCGTAATCTAGGGGCAGGAATCAGGATCGGCACTCCTGGCCAAGACTCTGAAACTGTGACTGGGATCCGCACTCCTGGCTGTAATCTAGGGGCTGGAATCAGGATCGGCACTCCTGGCCGAGACTCTGGAACTGTGACTGGGATCGGCACTCCTGGCCGTAATCTAGGGGCTGGAATTGGGACCCAGGAACTGGATTCGGAATCAGCGCTACCAGCAGACACTCTGGAACTGGACTCGTGAACGGCTCTCCTGGCCGTGACTCTGGAACTGGATCGGGAAACTGCGGATCGGAATCCACGGGGATAAGAGCTGGCAAGTCGGCCCACAAATCTGGTTCTGGACCCGGACCACATGGACTGGAAACCGCTGGGATCTGGATTTGCCTTTGGGGAGCTGCACTTATTTACCTCCATATGCTGAAGTTCTCAGGGTGCTGGCTGATCATGTTCTGTTCCTTCATTTGTTATGGTCAGTCCTACTATCACATTTGCTCTAATGCAGGTAGCACACAGAGGCATGGATCTTGCAGATGAATAAAGTTTAATGAGTAATGTGTGTATATATATATATATATATATATATATATATATATAGTCATATACATAATAAGTAAACACAGTTCAAACACACACACACACACACACACACACACATATCTATCCTGTATATATTATGTAAACAAAAACTGTTATTTCAGATGCGATTAATCACATTTGACAGCACTATTACAATCATACATTTTGAGAATAAGTCATAAAATCTTGTCAATAATATGTCAATAACCTTTTTTCTTTAGGAGTAAAGAGTGGTAATACATTTTTGCAAATTATGCAAAGTTATCCAAGCACAAATTCCTTATTTCTGACACTGAATTGATTTGTATACGTCTCAACAGCATGCTTTCAGCAGAGTTTAAGTTGTCTTAACCCTGAATATTCATTGAATACTCTCAAGTCCTTTCCAATCCATTGTCTGTGAGAACAATAAGATGACATTTCTCCCGTATTCTCTTCTTTCCTCCTCATAATTTCTGCTCCGTCTGCTTTCTCCTGCAGGACAGTACCATCTTCAGATTCTCAACGTGAGTTTGGAAGACGATGGCCCCTACGAGTGCCAAGTGGGCCGCTCTGCGAGCAGTCGTGCCATCGTGTCCCGTATATCCTGGCTCAATGTGCAGAGTAAGCAATCCCATCTTTTACCGCCGAGCAAGGAGAGGGGAGGGAGGGGGGAGGGGCTGCAAATGGGAAAAAGATGCACGTGGGACAACTTTAGCCATGACAGATCGCTCAACCAAGGCCGCTAATGGCTGCGCACGCACTGAAAAGGTGACACGCGGTGGCAAACCAAAACCTGTCACCATAGCCACATTCAGGGTACTAATGAGCCGTGGAGTTTCTCTGCAGAGTGCTGGAGAATCCCTTGTGCTACACTTCAGCTAAAGTCCCATTGGTCACAGGTGTATGACAGCGTTGATAGCACGCATTAGTGATGTGGCCAATTAGTTAGCGTGCTTGGCCAGAGTGGATAGGGCATTTAGAGCAGGCCACATCTGAGACAAACCTGCACGAACAACGTGAGATCCTGCTGTTCGTGGTTCGATAACTTTTCTTTTAAATTAGTTTCTTTTTTCAACTCCAAAGTAAAATATAACATGTCCAGATGGGTTTTGTCCTTTTCTGTAGAAACTTCTGTAAAGGTAGTCAAGTGCTGCAATGGGAAATGGAGATTTGGAAAGAGTTAAAAAAGTTAGACTTTTGACCGTAGTTTTGAGGTCAGTGCAATATGTCGGTTTGTGACTTGGCTGCAATTCTCTTTGTATTGTGTGAACCTTTGAGGGCAAATCACCCTAGAGAATAGCTGAAGGAAATTCATAAGACATCAGCGGGAAGGAGTTTGACTTTGTGTCAAATTGATTTGGGTGAAAGATGCTGGTGGTTATTGGTTCAATTCTGTGCTGGCGTTCTTTCCAATCAGAGTTCAATTTGAGGATCTTTGGAGCCGTTTCAACATGTCAATTTCTTAAGCTCTCCAGCTTTGAGGATGTTATTACTCGACCGTTCTTGACTCGTTTTGATTCAGACACGAGTGGGAGACGGAGACAGTGACTTGCTAACCGATTGGATCACTGTGGGAGTGAGTTGATGAATCTAGAATCACTTGGACCTGACGGACTGATTCCCAAATGAATTGTTCGGTTGATTTGAGCTGATTGAATAGGTCTAAGTGAACAGAATGATTGAAAGAGATATAAATATATGTATATGTGTTTGTGTGTGTGTAATTTTACTCTCTATATTTTTTTAAATATATATACATGTGTGTGTATATATAATGTTTTTTATAAAATAATGTATATTTATAATTTAAAACAAATTCTAAAAACATGTCTTCTAATAAATAATATCATATTTCATACTTCACAAACATGATCGGTCACTTTGAACTGATGCTGCATGGAAAAAAAACTGCATGGAGAAAACCCTGTATTGAGCTAAAAATACAGCAATGACAGAATTTTCATTTTTGGGTGAATTATCCCTTTAAATGTATCTTGAAGGTTTGAAATTTCGTCACTTTTCTTAGTTTAGACATACATGTATGCATGTATTTATAGTTTATTGCTTGTGTAACGTACCTTTTAAGATGAATCTACAGCATCGCATGGCAGATGAATGTTACTGTGCATGAGCACCGGTCCACGTCACATCACTGTATCATTCCTTCACTTTCTAGGCTTCTCTCAGTCACACTCTCTTATACATATGTAATCCTCCCTGTTTCACACTTTCTCTCTCTTTTTTGTTCAATCTATCCATCTATCGCTCAGTCCCTTTTGGAGTCTCTGTCTTTTGCTTTCCTTCCATCTCTTATGCCTCCTGCGGTGGGAGCCGGCCCATATGTCTAAGGCAGGGGGTCTTGAAAGCCCCTTTTCTTCACCAGTCATCAAGCATTCACTTCCTCTTCTGTCCCAGAGATGTGTGTGTGTGTATGTTTGTGATGGAGGGTGGTTGCTGTGGTGACTGCCTTTCTTTTGCCTGGGAAGGCAGCAGGTTTTATTGACAGCGATGAAAAAGAGAAGTGAAGACAGTGAAGATAGTTATGGGTGTAACAGAATCTCAGTTTCACACACTTACACAAACACACACGCGCTTCTGCATCAACAGCAGCAGGCCTCGGTCATTAATTTATCACAATCAGCAGATTGGTTCATATTGTGTTTGTGTTCTTAATAGGACTGTCAATTTAACACATTCATTTAGTGTTTAAAAATAACAGTAATAATAAAAAAATAACAGTGGTAAAAAATTAGTTTATTTATATAATTTATTACAATTATTTAATAATAATAATAATAATAATAAATAAAGAATATTTAATTAGTATAGTTAGGTAGATTAATATAACATATATGTATTAATTAAAATGATTATATTATCAATATTATATTATTCATATTATTCATTTTTTATTATTATAAACTTAATGTAATATAAATATAATAACTGCAAAAACATTCATTTTTTAAATATTTTGTTTATAAATAAACATATTTTTTTTGTATTTTTATAAATAAATAACTAAAAATGTCATTGTCTTAAAAATGTGATTTTATAAAAGTATTTTAGAAATTATATTCATATGTACATTTATAAATATACATTTTTAAGACATTTTTGCATATTATATATATATGTGTGTGTGTGTGTGTGTGTGTGTAAAAATATATCTTAAAATACATGTTTATTATTATTATTATTATTATTATATTAAGTGCAGTAAACATTTACCCAATTATTCATCCTCCCGGACTTATTTTCCCAAATACATTTTCTCCTACCTTCTGAGCAGTTCAATCGTGATCTTGCTAGTAATTCAGAATATCGTTCTATAAAAAAATAAAATAAAAACTAAATTCCCTAGTATGTATTTTTGAGTGATTCAATTTACTGCACGTTTTATAGAGATAAAGCAAACATTATATCAACTATTCAGAGAAGCTTTAGTCATATGTACAGTATTTGCTGTTTAACGTGTGTCTTTAAAATACCTTAGTTTTGAGGCTTTTCTTAGCAAGATTAGATTAATGTAATTAGTAGGCATATAATTAAATTAGTTTTATGACAGAATTTAATTTAGCCTTGAAAATGCATTTCAATCCCTCGTATTTATGGTTTAGTGTTGCCATATACAAGTGAAATATTAAAGGCTAATTTTTGTTTGTATGATGTTTTGAAATGGACGTTTGCAAATGCGTGTGCTGAAGGCAGCAGTATTTTCCCATCCATTACCTCACCATTGCACACGTTCAGGGCTGGATTTTTGCTGTGTCTGCTTCTAATCTACCTCAGTAAATCCAATCCAAATGGCATAATGTCTTTACAGAGGGGAGTGGTGAGGCAGGGAAAAAAAGGTGAGAAAGACAGAGCGAGAGACTAAAAGATGAGGCAGGGTCTTAATTGGATTCTCTCTGTCCATGTGATATGTTTTATAATGGCCTAATTCAAGATGAATCACCCTTGGCTTGCTAGAAGCTAAGCGCGTGGCCACAGCATCAATAGCTATCTCCACATGCACTGCCGCCAAGCTTTCTGAACACTTCTGTGTGTGTTTTTCTTCTTTGTCGCACACGGACAGAAGATAACCACGGTTGTCACTTCAAGTGGCACCTTTTAATCCTGAACAATAATGCTACCATGTCCTTTTACTCCTTTGATCCCGACTAGCCGCTCCAGCAAGCCATTGTTAGCATTTCACAAATGTAAACAGGTTCAGATCTCGTTCCAAAGCTGAACTTTTAATTTTTTCAAATAGTTCATTATAGAAACCTGTTAAAAATACCACTTTTTATCTTACAATTTTTTATTTATTTTTTTTGTCTCACTGTTGCAGTTTCTTTTTTCTTTTTTTGTAATTGGATTGCAGTGTGACACTTTCTTATTTTAAACATTTTCATAGTTAAGGGCTTTATTTATTTCTTTACTCTGAGGTGCAAATTGGTTTCTATAGTTAAACCTTTAAATGAATGTGAGGCATGTGCCCTTGTTTTGTATGATTTTATTTAATATTTTGAAAAAAAAAAAAAAAATTACAGTGAAAACAGTTTTACAGTTTTTTTTAGAGCAAATAAAATCACTTTCTCTGAGTCAGATGTAAAATATTTGATTTTGTGTGTGTGTGTGTGTGTGGCAAACCAACCTGATCTCATGGCAAGTCGTACATATTTTACGAGCTGGCTAATTCGTACAAATCCATATGACCTCACTTTAAATCTTCTAAATCGTACGTATTGTACGAGTTGCAAATTAGTATGAATTGGTATGAATGAACTTAACGTAACCCCGCCCCTAAACCTACCCTTAAACAAATCGTACAAAATCGCAAGAGTGAGGTTGTACGAATTAGCGGGACTTTGGCACCTCATACGAATACGTACAAATTGGTCGTGAGATTGTGTTGGGCAAACATATTCTGTAAAGTGGTATAAGTGGTTTTTAAAACACATCTTTATTGTTGTAGAATAATCGGTTTACCTTTTTTCTCATTTTAATTTGAGAATAATGTGTTGTTATGTACAAAAATAGACACTTGTTGTTTCAAACTTATTTGCATTTTTCTAAGGAATTTGCATGTTGGATTACATTTTAAATAATTTCTTTTTTATTTTTTTGTCAGAAGGACACATTAATGTATATGATTCGAGCAGCCAATCAGTTTCTGAAAACAGAAACTTTCCATATGTTCTTAATTTGGTCAATTTTTCTGACAATTATTGAAAAAACATGCAGCAGTAATACTGATGCAGAAAAATATTACCAGTGCTATAATTACTGACAATAAAAAAAAAAAAAAGCTTCTGCATCTATATTTTTACAATCGAGTTTCTGAGTTTGTCACAACATGGAAAGCTACTGCAAGCTACTTATTAGCTAGTGTTGGTCAGTTGTTTAGATAAATAGTCAGATAGATAGATGGATGGATAGATTCAAAGTAATATGGCTTTTTTAGAGTACGTAGGTTTTATTTCTGAACTTGTGGATATGACATGCAGTGTCCAGTTATATGGTGACATGCTGCTCTCTCGACCAGCTGGAATCTCTTTCCTGATGAGAGTCACTGCTGAGTCTCCATGATCTAGGTTTTGTTCAGGCATTTTTTTTGTTGCCGCCCACGTTCAGTATCTGAGTCATGAATTGTGCCACATATACGTGATTGTCACTCACATTAAGTCAACTGCACGTCCTAGCACTCCTGCCTGGAGGTGTTTTGAGTGCATAGCCTCAAACTAAATATAAATGCAAAACTTGTATCCAACACTTCTTCCTCAAAAAATGACGAAGCTTTAAAGAGTCTTAACATTCAGCTCATTATAGCTTCCGAGCCCCAGAGTGAGTAGTCATGTGACACTCACAGATCAGATGATTGGCTCAAAAAACAACAAAAACAAATTTCTGAATGTTAGTGCCTTTGAGAAAAGATGGCAGTCAAACTGCCGTTGACATAAATGGGAATATAATATGATATAATATAATATAAATTAATATTATTTGTGGTATCAAACGATTAATCACATCCAAAATACAAGTTTTTGTACTCATAATATACGTCTGTGTACTTTGTGTATTTTTTATTTATATACAAAGACACACACACACATACAAAATGTATTTCAAGAGTTCACGCTTTCTTCGTAATAGAATAGCTGGTTTGGCGTGCTGTCAGGGGAGCGAGCCCGGGAGAAC
>JAUMHP010000023.1:30267-53528 GCA_032361065.1 Enteromius trimaculatus
AATTCTGACACACATTTATGTAAAAAAAAAACGTACTCTATAAGTTTCTTATCACAGTTCTGTCTTTAGCAGCAATGAGGGAATGCTAGACCTTGGTTTGTTTGCATAAACAGCTTAGACTAGTCTTTAAAAGTTAGTGATCTAATTTGTTTTATTCAGATGGACCTAAATGTAGACCACAAAAAGGTAGTACTAATATGAATCAGGCAAGTAAGGCTGATTCTTTCTTGGATAACTGCTGGTCAAGTTATTAAGAGAGGCATTACATAGTGGCTATATTTTTTGTGAATGGCCCCTGGAACAATAATAATAATAATAATAATAATAATAAAAACACCAGGAGCTTAATCTACACAGGAACTCGAACTAGCAGGAGAAAACAATTGACAGCCAACACCTTTATTGAGTCAGATGTGTGTGTGTGTGTGTGTGTGTGTGTGTGTGCTTCAAAAATGAAAAAAGGAGGTTCTTCAAAAAGCCAGTGTTAGCCAAACCAGAATCTACAAGTATGTCTCTCTCTTTTTCCTGAATTTAAAAAGAAAAGAAATATTCTGAATCTTTCATACATTCTGCTTTGACAAAGGAGGCTTTTATCTTGGTCCCATTAGCATTTTTGGCACTGGAGCAATTTACATTTTTATAGCATAATTAATGAACAAGAAAGTCATTTACATTTTCCCTCTGTTCACTGCCACACTGTGTGGAGAATATTTTATTTCTGGGGCCAGTATTTGGGAATTTGGACAGTGTGTGTGTGTGAAGGAAAGGAAACGGCAAGGTGAGAGGATGAACAACCCGCTCTGCTTTAAAATCCAGCACAGGGCAGACGTTCCTCTTTCAGGTGCAAATGTAGGTAATGTGTGCGAAACATCAGCTGGCTCTCGCATCAAACACAAGGTGGTATTCAAGCGCTAATTAAGCCATTTAAACATCTCTAAAGAAAAGGATTCATACATGTATTCCTCCGAAAAGCTGATCAATATGAAAGCAATTGGCTTGTATATTTATCATCTTGTGAGTAGGATCATTCATATATTCTTGATGAGTTTGTACGTTGATAAGCACACTGTGAAAAATGAGTGGTTTGCCTAGGAATTCAAATCTGCTGGAAACGCACACACCCTCAGACCATCGGAGATGTAGATGAGTTTGGTTCTTCATCAGATTTGGAGAAATGTAGCATTGCATCACATGTTCATCAGTGGATGCTCTGCAGTGAATGGGTGCCGTCAGAATGAGAGTCCAAACAGCTGATCACTATAATCCACATAAATAAAGAACGACTCGTAAACGGTGTTTGATCTGTGCATATTTCTCCCCTGATTCAGATGAAAAAACTAGCATTAGTATTTGGCTGTATTAGTTGGGAAATTCATCATAATGATGGGTCTGTTTCTTACAAACACACAGATTTTTGACATTACACAAGGCATTATTGATGGACTGGAGTGTGTGGATTATTGTGATGTTTTTAATCGGTCTCATTCTGACGGCAGAGCATCCGTTGGTGAGACACAGATGAAATGCTACATTTCTCTAAATATGAAGAAGAAAAACTCATCTAAATCTTAAATTACCTAAGGGTGAATGCATTTTTAGCAAATATTCATTTTTGGGTGAACTACATTCCATTAAATGAATCACATCTTGTGAACCTCATAGGGCTCATTTTTATGCCTCGTGTGACAGGTTCATAAATATATTAATATTTGGTTAGATGTTCCCTCAGGACACAGGTGAATGCGCCTAAAGCAAGTGTCACATGTGAGACAACTGATTTTATTCTCAAAAAGAACTAGTCCAGCACTTCTGTGTTAAATGATGATACGATATTACAAACATGGCATTTTATTTTAATTGGATATGAAAACCATAAAACAAATGACAGAGAATCCCTACAGACATAACATGAATACACATAACTGCCAAACACACCAATTATATTTGTGCTGTTTTAGACAATATCTCAAAGTCTATTGCGCACTATTAAAAACTACTGAACATCTCTGCCATTAAAAAAGAAACATATATTGACCTGTTGTCACCCAACATGTAACATTTCAGATACGTCCAATAAATAGTAAAACAATTATAAAACAAACAAATCATAAACAGACAAAATGTAAAATACATATTATTAGGCAGAAAAAATATTTAATAATAAATATTAAATAGACATTTGTAGAAACCTATCATTTTCATTGTTTGTTTGTCAATATTGTAACACTGTGTTCACTTCTTACCTAAAGGATATGACAAAATAAAACGATGTTGGCACCATTTTAAATATGAATCATTTAAAAACGAATTATATTCTAATAAAGTGCTACATTTTTGGACCTTCCGCGTGTGACAACTTGCCCCAGTCCCTCCAATGCAATGCATTCTCATGATGCAAACTCATCATCTGTGTGTGACATGATCTTCATGAGCCCACATTATCACACTGTCATATGAAGCCTCCTACCCCTTTCGACGAGGACATCATCTCATCACGCTAAACAGCTGAAGCAGAGAGGTGAAGGAACAGAAGTCCGCTTCAGTCACACGCTGTGGCGCGCAGCCGTGCGCTCGGTCACTCACTTCGCTCTCCGTGCGCGCAGAGGCAGCAGAAGCACAGCACACGCGTAACTGATGGAGCAGATAGACGACGAACTGCTCGGCAGCGGAATCACGAGCGACAGCGAGCCCACCATGAGCCTGGAGGAACCGCGCGCTCTGCCATGCTGAGCATCTCCCTCGCGCTCCTGCTGGCTCTGACCGCTCCCGTCCGCTGCGCCCACAGCTGGAGCGACGAGGACCTCCTGCTGCCGCCCATCAACTCCTCCGGGAGACTCCTGGCCAGCCTGGAGGTGGATGTGGGCTACTCCAAGAGATCCGTGGAGGAGCCCGAAGCCTCCTCGCAGTGCAACGTGAGCGTGGAGAGGCTCCCCACCAAACTCGTTGCGCGCTGGGACAGCAACTTCGGCTTTCAGTGCGACGTGCTCATGTACACCACCAACAACCACGGCAAGGCGTTCTTCTCCGCCGCCTTCAACCGGGCGATCTCGCCGGTCTACATCGAGCACCTGGGCGTCACGGGCGGCCAGCAGGAGTTCCGGCTGTGCGTCGGGTGCGGTCTGTCCCGGTACCGGAGATTCAGGCGCGGCAGGTCGGAGGGTCAGCAGACCGGCGACTCGGTGCACTTCTGCTGCGTGGACTTCGCTCTGGACGAGCTGAAGGGCGACCGGAGCTGGAGGCTCAACCGCAAACCCATCGAGTCCACTCTGGTGGCGTGCTTCATGACTTTAGTCATCATAATATGGAGCGTCGCTGCCCTCATATGGCCAGTTCCCATTATCGCGGGATTTCTGCCCAATGGAATGGAGCAGAGGCGGCAGAGGTAATAGAACGGTACAGGACTGAAATGAAATAGGCTATGATATGGGATCTTAAACTAGTTGACTTGGCAAACATCCTATGCTTAGTGGCAAACGTGTTATATACCTTTGCTTAAGCCGTACTGTTCTCGTGCTTGAAACTGCTATAGCTGCATCTCCCGGTGAATGGAGGTGTTTTACTAGATCCCATTCGTTTTTATAAATTGATTGTAATAGAAACGCATTATATGTGATATTCAGATGCCATTTCAAATGTTTGCAATGTTTTTATCTTATACGATTTCTAGTGTTTATTTAGAAACTGGGAGTAGGGCTCTTTTAGGATGTGCGCGTGAAGACTTGGTCGGAACGTTTATACGAAAACACTTAAAATATTCGAATGGTTTTCAGATTTCTTGTGTTTGTATTTGTTTGGATCAATCATAGCCTAATAAAACGTGATTAGACATTTCTTGAATGTGGAAAGCTCAAAAATAGCTTGAGAATCCGTTTGTACAAAGTGAACAAATTTGTATAAGGTTTATACTTCATAGATCTGTGACAACTGTTATTTGCAGCATCAATAAATACATAAAATATTCCTTTGTGGAGGTTTTGTAGCAGAAGAGCCTGATTCACTCTCTCTCTGTTCACATTAAGTAACCTATAACTCACAATATAAGTGATATAGGTTAGCAGATGACTGTGCAGTGGCTCAGACAGAAGATTGACAAGTATTTCATTAAAGGCTTGAAAAGTCATATCGTAATTTTGATGAAAAGACATGCGTTTAAAATATAAGGTAGTTCCAGCATAACATAGAATTCAATCAGAATTTGTGAAAGTTGGCATGCTGCATTCAGGCTAATTAAAAACGTCTTTAGGTGAGTATTAAGTAACCTGAGATTGTGCATATCCAATTGTGCCCAAATCAGACACACAGAAATGAATACACATCGTGACACTGAGTCAGAGGAAAGATGACTTCTTTTCTAGCAGAGTTAGCTAAGATGGAAAATAGCTTATTAGTACACAGCCTTACCTTATATCAGAATACAGGTCGATTGAATGGAAATGATTGAAATGAGCAGAAAAATATGCGCCCAGTCAATCTGAATTCGTGCTAAACGTCTAAAATGTGGCCAGTGGTGGTAATTTTTGCAGATATTAACAACTGATTTTTCATCATTTTGGTTAGCACTTAAAAAGGACATCATTACATTTTATTTTCCTCGATCAAGCTGTTGCAGAATTATAATAGGTTTTCAGCTTCAGCGCCCCCTATTGACAGATTGTGACGTCATTTGGTGTGCACCCTCGCAATGACCTGTTATCAAGTTTATTTAATTTTGGATTGCACTGAGAAAATATGAAAAAAAAGAAAAGTGGCTTATACCTTCACAAAACTTCGAAAACATTTGGTAACATTTCCGGTAAATAAGACATGATCAAAATTAAATAATGCCAAGGAGCAGGAAGGAATAAAAACAGTTTATATATAGCCTATGACACGACATAACAAATGCCTCTGGAATCACTGCCACAACTTATCATAATTCAACTCTGAAATTGTGGGATTATTGTGTTGCTCCATGCTGAATTTCCTCTTATAAATTAAGGAAAGCTGTGCTGGAACTGGCCTATAATGACATTTATTTCTGCTGAGACTGTTTTATAGTCCAGCTCTGCCTGAACAAATATCCTCCAGGATATAGATCTGTGTGCAAACGGATGAACTGATAATGTCTCACAGCGCCTCCCACAGGACAGCTGTGTGTTTCCAGCCTTTAGTTCATCTCCGTCCAAACTGAACTAGGCATGGACTTATAGCAATGATAAAGGGCATTTCTACCTTTTAAATGCCTTTTATGTGTTTTGATAGTCCTTGTCCACTGCATTCCCTACATGGGAGTGCCTTTTTTTCTAAAGAATAGCCCATTTTTATTGTATATATATATATGGAAATCAACATTATGCTCCAAGTGTGGCCAGTGGAGCTTACTTGTATTGGACCCATTTAATGTAGTACACACATTCTTAGTTTTTGTTTCTTCTTGCATGTCACATCTACTATAAACAAGATGAGTAATTCAGTAGGCTACTTTTACAAGAAAAAGATACTGCAATGTGTTTCCTGTTGGTACGCACAGACAAACAGGTTTTGGCCTGTGCCCATTTAAAACAAGCAAAGTTTGGAGGGGGAAAAAAAGCCTTTAGTCATAAAAGGGTTTTGTTGGAACAAGCTGGTGGCTCCTATGGTTTCAAAAAACTGGGTTTTAGTTTTTATTGCTAATTTCATTGCATTTACCAGAAAAGTACCAACTTCTTGAATAAAAAGACAAACAATAACTTACCTGGCCTAACATCATGTGAGAGAATCAATGTTTTTTTAAGGTGAATTATAGCAACTTTGTTCATTTGTTTAATAGGAAGAAGGCTGGCAAATATATTTCCAAGTCAAGTTACCACACTTGAAGCGTTTTCATGCGTTTGTACATAAATGCTAATTGACATGAAACCTTTACATAGTTCTGAAAGAGGAAGGGGTGTTTTAATACAGCACTTACCTGATGAATGAGGCGGGACTAAAACACGCGTTACTACACGCAGTTTATATGATAAGTATGCTAATTATTCAGTATTCACGTCGATTTATTCTCTAGTTTAGGTGATCGTTTATAGATGTTTTTAACATTTCTGAGGCTTGATGGGTATTCACACAGACAGTGTGAGCGATTAAAGTCTGTCGCGAACCAGGAAGCCGCTTTCCTTGCTCAGAGGAAGTCTAATATCGTCGGTCGATGGCGCACTCTTTTTATTTTTAGCCCACTGTAAGCAGTTTTAATGATAAAAAGTCATGCGATTTTCGCGCTTCACGTGCTTTCCACTCTTTTTTGTGGTTTTCCTGTCGTCAGTCCCGGAGCTCACAGGTAACAGACAAACCCACACGAACACTTACCTGCACAGGTATTCATTTATTTAGGCTACATCCATTGTTATGTCTTTGGGATTAATCTTAAACGTAAATCGACTGGTTTTATGAACTCGACCGGGCTGTTACACAAGCAAATGATCTTGAAATGGTTCCAGTGTACACCATTTTCTTTGGTGTTTGGTTAGGACTTTTAGTAATTTGTGACCCTGGACGACAAAACCAGTAATAAGGGTCAATTTTAAGAAAAAGAGATAGACATCATATGAAAGCTGAACAAATACCCATTCCATTGATGGTTTGTTAGGAAAGGACACATTTATTATCTGAGGGTGCAGTGAATCAGAAAATTGAGACAATCACATTTGTGATATAGTTTTGATATATATTTGCTATATCACAAGTTCGATATATTTACGGTATGAAATATCTTAACCCAGCTTTACTTCTGCTATTAGAATTGCTACAAATATACCTGTGCTTATGACAGGTTTTGTGGTCAAGGGTCACATTTTTTATGTCTTTAAAATAACATACAGTTTAGCAATGTGCTCCATCTCCTGAGACTTAAAAAAAAAAAAAAAAAGTGACAGCAGGGTGTTGGATTTATTGATTTATATCCACTCATCCAGCATCATGACTGCTTTTTTGGGGGGTGCTCAAACTGCATGATTTTTTTTTTGTGCCTTTAATAACTGTGGCCTATGCTTTTGTCACTCACTATGATATATGTCAAAAGAGCTAAGGATTACGGTGGTTAGGGTGTCTAAAAAATATCTGTTTTCCTTATATAGTTCTACAGTTCAATCTAACATTTAGATGGTAAGTCTGTGTATAATTTCAGATGGTGCAGAGCTCATAGTCTCTGTTGAACTGGGCACAACCATACGCATTAATACTAGTGCTCAAACAAATACACCGTGCAAAGTCTGCATCAGACACAACTCACAGCAGATCTGCCAGTCATCGGTGGTCCTCAGAAGTGACACGCTTTTGGATTTCAGCTGCTTACAGCCAGAGAATGTATTCACCGTACAGATCATCAGAGATAACGGTGAGAGCTGTCAGATAAAGAAAATAAACCTTTTATTCTTTATATTTTAATTTAAACGTGTGTGTGTGTGTAGTTATACACAACGTCTGTGTAAACACTCAGTACTTAAATGTCTTCTCGTCTTATTTACCCTCTGGTGCTCCTCACATGGGTCAGAGTTACCAATTTATATTTTTATTTATTCAATCCAAATTATTCTAAATTGTAGTTGTAGGATTTTTAAAAAATAATAAATACAATGGTAGTTTTCATGTTACTAAATTTTATTTATGCAATTTATTGGCTGCTAACCATTTTTTAAGCATAGACCTGAAAAGACATTTCTTAAACATTTATTAAAAATGTTTGTAACAAAAAATCGTTATAGTATTTTTTTTAAATTTTACATTAAATACTGTACATATCTTCCAAAACACATTTAGCTCTAAAACTGAAGACAAATTAAGCCACAAGTCTGTACTGTGGACAAGTTGTTTTCCAAATATGAGGTTGATATTCAAATAAAAAAGTGGGCGGCAATTAATTAGATTATTAGTGATTAATCGCATCCAAATAAGTTTTGTTTGTATGTATGTGTACTGTATTTATTATGTATATGTAAGACACATATA
Organism: Enteromius trimaculatus; assembly: GCA_032361065.1. NCBI lineage: Eukaryota > Metazoa > Chordata > Actinopteri > Cypriniformes > Cyprinidae > Enteromius > Enteromius trimaculatus. Next base: position 38,224 of record JAUMHP010000023.1, read on the forward strand.
CAGTACATATATTTTGAAAATATTTGCGTATACATTTAAATTCATATAATATGTAAATATATAAGAAAAATATGTTTACATTTTAAATATATGCGTGTATGTGTGTATATACATAATAAATATACACCGTACAAACATTGCTGAACACTAAAAATCAACTTTCTTGAAGATTTAGGTTTGGCGCAGTACCAAACGTTTCAACTATAAACTAATTTTATTTAATGAATTTCCAGTGCTATGAATTTTATTCATTTATGTATTTATTTTTTTGGTTCACGCAGTAGGTGGCAATGTGTTTCATACCATTCCAACAAAGTAAAAAAAAAAAAAAATTGTCAAAAATGACTAAGGAGCACCTGAGGGTTTTAAAAGCAATTTTAATTTTACAACGAATATGTGCTTTTACATTAATCTTCTTTTCAAATGACTAAAAGATGCAGATGTGTACTTGTTGTCAGCTTAATTTTATCTACTGTATTCTTTCTCTGACGTGCGCGTTTGCTCCACAGTGGCGTATGACATTGAACCCAAAGAATACAGTGCCTTTCAAAAGTTCAATCGCACCTTCATCTGGAATCTGAAGCCTCCAGCTACAAAGACCTTGCATCTGAACTTCAGTAGTGCTGGTTTACGGCAGATTGAGCCCACAGACAGCTGCCCAGACAAACACGTGTACACGCTCGCAGTGGAGAATGTCAGCGTCGGAAGGTTTTGTCAGAATGGAAGTATCAGACAAGTCGATGTGCGTATGCTTGGCAAACTGTCTTTGGAAGTGTCTGGAGGTCAAACCCTTTACAAGAAGGTTATCGGTGTGTCCCTGGGACGTCTCATTAACTGTGAGTACAACACTAAACTTATATATTTAATCACTAATTGCCTAAACACAGTTGGCATATGTGAAATGTTGTACTTTATTTTGCAGCGCTGGCTAATTTCCATGTTGTTCTCCCAGAGAGGAGTTCAACCCAGGACTTCTTTACCCCAGAAGCTTTTCCTGAAAATGCAGAGACAATGTGGTATTTTACCGTTCCTCAAACGTACTACACTGATGTGAGCATTCGGAGCTACACTGTTCCAACATGCCTCCAACCTGAAAACATCCCTACAATGAAGTACACTTGGCAGGGCAAAGACCCTCTGGTGAAGCTGATGAACGTCAGCCAGCCGTCGGTGGAGCCTGGAAACTTTAACCTCTCCATAAAGAACTGCAAGATGTCTGGGAAACAAGGGCTGATGGTGCACTTCCAGATCTCTGCCATCAAGAGAAGCAGGGGTAGGTAGCACAGGTTATTTGTTTTGATAATTAGAATTGTCCATTTATATGAGTTTTTATAGTAATCATATTGCCAACTCAACCAGAGGTCTCTGGCAACCAAAAAACGAATAAACAATCTGCTTGTTTATTTGGTTGGTGTAGAAAAAAACTGCACAAATGAAGATGTGTACGCTGCAGATGTGTATTTACTGAGTAATCCACTATTTTTAAAAAGAGGTCAAAGTAACAGTTTTGAAGTTAGACCTGGAGCTATGAAAAAGAAATGGCAGCATTATTATTTCATTTTTATACAAAGGTTGGTTGGTCTGTTGGTAAAAAAATAATTCTCTTCCACAAAATCATTGTTGCATTGTATGCCAATGGTCAAAAAGCACTTTTCACATTTTATTCCAAGGTTCGCATGGCTGTAACTCTTTTCTTGTTTTCTTATGAAACATTTCTTTTGGTATCTTCATTTTAAAGACCCTATATGGTTCATTTGCAGAGATATTAGCTCTCCATGTGACTACGTACCTGAGTGCTAAAGGTATTCTTTTTTTGCAAAGCTTGTTTGCCTGTAACTCAAGAAGTATGAAATATCTCCATATACTTTTATATTATTGTCTTAACAAGCTGTATTTTTGTCCAGGAACCACATGGTCCAGTCTCAGAGAAATTGGCCTGTCATTATGGCTCTATGTGCACATTTTTTAATTTTACTCACTAAATAACATTATTTTATTGTTGAAACTTTTTAAGTTTAAAATTTGACAGCTTTATCAAATGATAGCAAACCATTCCTCCTCCTTTCTCATTCTTTTGTCCATTTTTCAGGAACTTTAAGGACTGTATATAGTTTAGTCCTCTCAGTAAGGCTCCATGTGCACATTGTTTTAGGTTTACTCATGTCAGTGGTTGAAAACCTTATTTTCATCTATGTAGTTTATATAGTGAAGCCTTTACCGTGTAAAGCCTTTCCTCTTTACCAGGTTGTTCTCTAAACTGGGTTTAGAGTGAAACTGAAAGCTTTTTTTAAAATCTAAGATTTGTTGCATTCGTATGGATTGTTTTTTTATTATTTTTGATTGATAGCCTTATCATTATTGATTTACGTTGGTTACACAAGGCCTAGCTGTGATTGAGCCATCTGTTGAGTCATTATGGAAAACCCAAGCCATTCCAGGCCATGACTCATGAATACAGGAAATGAGAAGAGCGCTTGCTTTCTGTTGAGTGGATTTTGAAGAGCCTCAGTCTTACAGCTTCTTAAGCTGCTTTACTCAACCTTGCTTCTTCATGTGTTTGATCAGGGTGGGGAAAGATGAAATCTATAGCAGCAGTCATTGATTCCGTGTTGAATCAACGCTGTTTTCAGACTCTGTTTCAACATCAGGCAGACAATCATGGCAAACATACAATTATTGGCTATATTTTTAATGCATAGGGATATTTGCTTTTATTTTTATCTATTGTTTACATTTTCATATCATGTCAGAGTAACATGTTAAAGTAACAATTATAATGAGTGTCACATTAAATATATGCATTTTTTTTTGTTCATATGACCTTTAAATTTTTTAATTATTGGACATAATTATTGAACACCCCCTTAGGTATCAGCCAAAGAAACCCTCATTGGTCAACAACTAGTAATTAAAACTTAAATGAATAAATGTTTTGTCAAGTGGCGAGACAGATCATGTTTTTCTCACTCTTTCCGCTGTCGCAGGGCAATGTGAAGGGGATCTGCCGGAGAAGCAGGTTCTACAGATACGTGTAAATAAAAAGGATCCCAAGTCCACCTGCGTGCTGAAACTGGATTCTGTCATAATGGACACAATCACCATAGCTTCAGGGAACCATTTTGTCCTCAACTCATTTGACTGTAACAAGGATGAAATAGAGTTGACTGTCAACCAGACCATAGGTACTCAACGCTGTGATATGATGCATGCCTCTGAGCTTTGAGTTTTATTTCACACTGTAAAATACTCCAGTATCTCCCAGTCACCATTAGAACAGAATCTATATAACACATATTATTATTATTATTATGGCTGTAATATTGGGCTGTATTAAATGCGATAGCATTTGTTACCTGTTTTCAGACGGAGCAGCATTTAATACACAGTTCACTGACAAGCTACGTAATGTCACATTCACTAACGCATGCAATCCATCTGTGATTATGTGCGCAAATTGCTTAGCTTGTCAATGTCTCTGTGCCGCTCAATCTCAAAACAGGTGATGGGGATTTACTACTAATCAAAGAACCAGCTTTTCTGATGAGCTCCGCATGACTATCCCATGCAATATATCGTACAGCCCTAATTATTATTTGTGGTGATTATCGGAGAAAGTGGTGAAAAATAAATTCGTTTTTTTTGGTAGAAGTCCAAGATGGCAACAAACATAATGGGGAGAATACAAACTCATGGGTTTATTCAACTCTGAATTATCAATAGAATCGGAGGGAAATAAAAACAGGTCTCTAGAATCAACAGTCTAAGAATAATGAATTTTGAGCAGATGGTGGTGTTAAAGAGTTAAAAAGTAAAAATGGTATAGGTACTATTTAAACCCTCCCCAATCGGTGTGCCAAATTTCACAACTTTCCTTGAAACAACAGTTGCACAGGAAGAGCATAACAAACCAGGACAAGAACTAAACAATTAAGTTTGAGTAATCATTCTAATACTTTAAGCATAGGAAGGGAAAAATAATAAAAACACAGCTGATTAATATTGTTGGAATCTCTTTTGATATGAATTTTCGAATAAAAATGTTGACATCCAATCAGAACCCACCCAACTTCTTTTTAAAGGCCGAATCCAGCATATAGAAAAATATCAGCACACTCATAAACACAACATCGTCTTCCAGTATGAACAGCTTGTACACCTTCTCTTTTCTTTTTCTGGAACACTTATCTTATAGTTCTGTTCTTCTTGGCTTCTGATAAAGAACTATTCCTCTGTTCAGCAAACTACGTTGCTTTTTATCAACAGAATGTACAGAATGGAGAGACTGTGCCTCCGCTCCGTTCCCTCTAACGTTCAACTACGAGCAGCAGTGTATCCCAGGAGTGATGAAGACGATCATCTGGCACCTTCACGGCCCTCAGAACAGCTCGGTGGAGCTGCAGTCTCCTGCAGGAGATCTGCGTTACTGTCCGCCTGAAGACAAATGCAACAGCATCATCCTGCTAAATGTGTCCCATGTTAACTCCGGCATCACTCTCGGACAGTTTTGTCCAAAGGGAACCATTCAGAAAATCCAAATCCGTGAATCCAAGATTGCGATATCTGCCTCCGTTACGAGTTTCAATGACCGGAATTTGGCAACTAAACCCTTCCTAACCTATTCTTTTACACCGGACATATCAGGTAAATCAGCTTCCATTATGCAGGCCGTCTGTAGCTGCTCAGATGTGTTCAGTGCAAGTGGCTTGATTTATGTCTTTACTGTTCTTCAAACAGAGCACTATATATTCACTGTTGCACCAAAAGTGGATAATCCTACCATGTTGGCGTCTCCAGCCTGGCCGTCTGGCATGAAAGCGCTTAGCACGGTGTCCTGGATTGTTAACCTGGAGCCTCGGTTTAAGAGCAGTCTGAAGCTCAGAAATGTCAGCCAGCCCAAGTGTAAGGAGGTGCACACGAGCATTGCAGTGCAGACCATTCTTTCTCAAACCACGCTGTACAGCACTAATAAAGATGACAAGATTAAGGATCTCCTGGTTCCAGAAAGTTTTTACCTGAACATGACTAACTGCAAGTCACCGACTGGAGCCTTCCGAGCGATGATTGAGATCACGCTGCAAAACAGCACAGGTGAGCCAGCCTTACTTTCTTCTGTTCACTACAATTTCCATGTAATGTAGAAAAAAACCTGAACGGTGATATGAAATTTCATGTTTTTTAGACAAGCTTTTGCCCGTCATCCTGAGTATTGTGGGAGTTGTGTTGGCGATTGTAACAGCCTTGGGCATCTGGGTTTTTATCAGGTGAGAGTTTTGCATAAACATGTTTTAAATAGAGCTGCAAGCCACAATTACTGAACACTTTAAGGCCTTTAAGTGCATGCATAAATGCTGCATGTTATTTAATAAGCCTGTAACTGCCTAAACCTTTCCGTATAAATACGTAACTTTTCAGCTGTACAACTGCAACTATTGCCTGATTCTCGTGAGCGTTTGTTTAGGATCTTGTGTCATGCTTACTAGGATATCTGAGGTTTCTGTTTGGAATTCTAGGCTTTTGGTTGTACTATAAAATATTGTTCGAACGACCCACCCCCCACTGCCAAAGGTCCAGAATTTTTTGTTATTATTATTTTTAAAAAAATATTTTTGAGACAGATTAAACTTGTTTGGGCATTATTTAAAATGACACTTTATTACAAAACAATTTACAAAATAAAAAAATAAAAAAAACGCAACATGTGACAAGTCTGAGCAGCAACTTACGTTTTTTAAATCTGTGAGGCGGCATCCAGCGGTGTATAATATGGGTCGAAAAGAGTAGGAGAGACGGAAGAGAAAGCAGGCAGCAGCGTCATTATCGCAGAATACTGAACATATGTTCAAAAAGTTCAAAAAGAGTAAGTCTCTGTTATATAAACCACCTCAAGATCAAATTGCTAACGCTAGTTAAGTGGTAGCTAATCACCAACCCCACATCACACACAGAATAGTTCTCATGTGCCTTTTCCTGACAGTCTGAATGGCTATGACAAGTCTGTAACATCTTAAATAAACATTAACAGACAGTAGCCGATCTGATGGATCTGTGAATTTATGATGTTAAATAATGTTAATCCATCAAAAAAAAAAAAAAGAATAGAAAAGAAAACGACGAGTTCAATGAGTAAACAAACCTGCTTTACCATGCATAGTATTAGTGTTTATTAACATGTTATTTTGAATTAATAAATTATTATATTAAATTAGTAAATTTATTAAATTGTTCTATCAACCATAGGTGATGCTGTCTAGTGTCTATACGCCGTGTAGACAGCATTCGAATGAGGTTTATCGTGAATAATTGTTACATAAAACATAAAATTAGCCCACAAAGAATAATTTGTATCCATCCCACAGTCTTGTAAGTACATTAACTGATCATCTTTTCCCTGTAATATTTGTATATAATTATTATTAAATAATTATTAGTAATATTTTTTATATTTTGTAATATACTCAAATACAAAATACTGAGAAAAAAGGTCCACTTTTTTCATTGGTTCCCACTTTTTTGGGAACGGAAATGCTCTAAAACGGCAGCTTTGCCAGACTGACTTTGCTCGTGAAATTGAATGTAGCGTTACAGGAAGTATTGGCGGGCCCAGCCTATAATATAACATCATTTAAACAAATGTAGCATATGATAGTGCCCCCTGGTGGCTGTTTTCTCACAGATTTTTGGGACCACAAGTCAAACAGGACCAATGAGTTTCATTCCAGTTGCTGAATGTTGATTGACTGATGGCAGGCATGTTTAAGTTAAAGGTGTCCTCGTTGTCTAAGGTGCTATCATTGCCTAAGACACTCGAGCCAATTCGGACTAACAGTTGCGTAGTTAGAGCCAATTTTATATATTATTCTACTTTCCCAAAGTGCCCAAGCACTTTTCACATAACCTCATATTGAGCTCATGCATGTCTACCAAATATGTTGAAAACATCCATTCTAGAGTTATAGCCATTTTATTACAATTTTGACTTCTTGTACTAACAGTTAAAATTGAGAGAATTATTGATATTCAGTCTTTCTACACTGGTTTGTTTCCAGTTAGTAACTGGGCTTCACACTTGAACCCCATTCAAGAATCCTGTCAAAATTGATTTTTTTTTAACAAAACATCTTAATATTACACAGGACAAAGAAGAGGAATAAGGCTCCCCCAGTGTCCGTCTACAACCCCAGTCAGCATGCTTTCCTTCCAGGCCTGCATGGCATCCCCAAAGTACCAGAGGAGGAGGAGGATCCTCACACTTACGTGTACATAGATGAAACTCTAGTATACAGCCATCTGCTCAGAGATGATCCTGAAAACAAAGAACGTAAAGAAGCCACTGCAGATGAGAGTGATCTCAAGCTGGATTATTCTTCTCTGAATAGCCCAGCTTTACCTGAGAGACCAGTCAGAAAATATGAAAGCCTCGCCACTAAAAGCAAAGCCTTGACTGACAATGAGCTCTATGGTTATGTTCAGGGACAATCAACTACATCCGACCCACCGAAGACCTCCGGAGAGGAGGGGAACTATGAAACCAGACTCTTTGTGTGAGAGGAAGTAGAATTTACGTCTGTATACTAAAGTTTGTTTTTGACTGTTTTTGTACTTTGTAAACAGGCTGCTTGTTTTAAAGATTGTATGTTTTTGATATTAAAACATCTGCTTATTTATCTACAGCTTAAAAAAATTACAGTAAGAGATGCGTTCTCTAGAAACAGGTGGAAATATGATTGAAAACGGTTTGTGATTAGGACATGACCCAGGGGTTTTGTTGCAGTTTTGCTGGTTTATACTGGTTTGTGCTGTTTTACGCTTCTCCCGTGCTGGCAAAGAACCAGCTTAAACCAGCATATGTAGTTTATTTCAGCAGGGAGACCTTTGAAAATTGTTTGTGATCACAAAATTGTTTAGAAACCGTCACGGATGTTTGAATGGTTTCCATCCCAAACATTACAATCCATCAGTTTTTAACCATTTAAAAAGCATTATAGAATGGTTTCCTGTAGTGTGTTTCTGAGACATATTCCTTTAGGATTTAGTGTTATTAACAATTAAGCCACCGGCTGAAGGCGACTACTAACCAGTAGAGATCACCAGAAAGACTGTGGAAGGTGAGGACTGGTTATGGCAGCAACAGCATACACATCACCATCCATCTTAATCATGAAAGTATTATATTTATCCTACCAGTGAATTCAACTGTAGAGGTACAAAATACAAGAAACTACATGCATCGAAAATCCCATACTGACTCGGTGCAATATTTATATTGATGTTTTTTGATATATGGATATGCAAACCCTGAACACTCGAGATCTACAGCTATGAATATTTATTAGTGCTGTGAAACATCCAAAATAAAAGTTCTTGTTTACATATGAGTGCGTACTGTGTATATTTATTATGCATATATGAAGATATATTTTGAAAATATTTACATGCATATACTGTATATTATAAACATATGCATGCGTGTGTGTGTATTTATATGTACATAATAAATATGCACAGTACACACACACACACACACATATTATAAACAAAACTTTTATTTTGAATGTGATTAATTGATTTGACAGTATTAATATTTATATTGAGAATAGACTTTTGCTAAACCATCATAATGCAAGAAGACATGTTACCATGCAGTAAGTAGGCCTACTAAAGACAACACCTTCTCCTCTGTAAACATTCTTGAGTGAACTAACCCTTTACGACCCCTTTGTGGTCCAGGGTCACATATTTCTCTGGACGTTAATGTTGGAAATATTTGTGATAATGCAAGTACACAAGTCAACAAAATATATAACATTGTTCTAGTGGTTTTTAGATATTGTAGACATTTGGCTACATATTCTACTGATAATGTCTGTCTAATACATCGTTCTATGTCATGTTGCTCTACGAGTGGCTCAGACGATGTTGAACTGGCAGACAGACGCCCTTTCTCCACGGCAGTCCTCGTCGAACCACTTCCCGTTGGCCGTGCTGGACAGGACAGCACAGTTCTGGCCGCGGCCTCCATCAGGCTGATGGGTGATCTCTGATTCCCAGTTCTTGAAGCGTATCAGTGAGCCCGTCTGGTCGCTCCACTCGCCCTCCTTTAGTATGTCATTCACACCCAACCAGATGTGCCCTTCTGGCCCGACGGTCTGCCGCACGTAATCATACAGCTGGTCGTTCTCGTCGCCGGAGAGAGGGCTGCTGAGCGTTCCTCCTTTAGCAATGCAGTCATCATTTGCGGCGTGAAAGCTCTTCTTCGTCGTGTCCACGAGAAAACACTTGCCTGGGATCTTGATGCCTTTTAAGCAAACTGAAGAGGATTACAGGGTTAGTTCACGCTAAAAATTTGAACTCTGTCATTAATTACTCATCCTCATGATGACCTTCGTTCAGAGAGCCATCTGACCCTCCACAGACAGCAACATGATCCCAGATCCAGAAACGTAGTAAAAACATTGGTAAAACAGTCCATGTGACATCAACGAAGAACGCTTGTGTAAATTATGTTATTTTTGTTTTCTTTGCACAAAAAAACGTATTCTCGAAGTGTCGCAAAAATTGGAAAAAAAGACTTTTTACAGATGTTCATGATGTGTTCCTGGATCTGGGATCAGGTGTGTTGATGTCTGTGGAGGGATAGATGGCTCTCTGATATCATCAACAATGTCTTCATTTGTGTTCTGAAGATGAACGAAGGTCTTGTGGGTTTGGAATGATGTCAGGGTGATTAATTAATGACGGAATTTTCATGTTGGGGTGAACTAACCCTTTAAAAGTTTTTAGGATGCGTGTTTCCAGATCATTGCCCTGAACTGCTCAGATGGACACGCTCTTCATGTTATGAGCTGTGACTAACACACAACACACACTGAATTCCTCACACATATCTCATACAGAAGAGAGAAAGCCTCCAGGAACAAGTACATCAACAACAAAATCTAGTGCAGAGATCACTCGTGAAAAACAAGTGCTCTTAATAGTATTAAACGTGCACTTGCACTGTACTTCAAATCTTAACAGTACAATTAAAAAAATAAAAAATGACACGCAGATAACTTATTCTACCAACCCTAAACTAATCTGAGAGTAGTGGTTGTCAATTAATGAGAATTAGTTGAAATGTACAGTAGTTACAGAGTTACTTATAGTTAGCAGCATGTCTAAAGTGTCCCTTTACTGAGAGTATAGGAAGTTCTCTTGTAGTATAGTTTTCAGTATACGTAATAGCAATAAAAAGTTACATTTGAAATGTAAACTAATTCTAAAAAGGTGAGCCAATTTGGTCCCAATAACAATAACTATTACACTAATTTTAGTATTACTACCTAAATACTTGGGAAATTAAGGCTATTTGGGCTTTACTTAATTGCACTTAAAGTAAACTTGAAGTATGCTGCTTCTTGTTGTGTATCTGGGTGTCAAACTGAGAATATGCTGCTGGTAAATGTTGTAACCTCTACACCATCAAACGGTTTACAATTATATTCCACAAAGGTTTCACTAGTAAGTTAAAGGACTCCATTTAAAGTTCAAGGATACACACTTTTTTGTGTTGTTATTAAAAATATATAGGCTATATAAAAAAAAATATTTAGTATAGTACCTGTCTGTAGAGCTTGTTGTTCCTTGAGCAGATTCAGATCCTGCACAATCTGCTCAATCTGTTTCTTTAGCTCCTCGATAGCAGCACTGCTGGACTCTTCAGTAAACAGAAACAAGGTCCATTTCAATTCACAATATGCAATATACTTCTAAACTAGGGTTAATATCAATTTAGCAAAATATTTATTGTGCAATATCCAATTAATGCAAGCTGCCAGTTTCATAAAAAACACGACTATAAATCTAGGTATGGAAATGGCGGTTGCTGTTGAGTTGAAGCTTAACAAATGATTTACCGTTTACCTTTTTTGCCATTCTTTTTCTTTGATGAGCTCGGCTCCGGGCTGCAGCGCACCAGACATATCACACAGAACAGAAACTTCACAGCTCTGAAGTCCATCTTCCTCACCGAAGCGTCTCCGGAAGACTCGAAGCTCTCTGATGTGTTGAGCTGAAGAGAACCTGCCCATCATGAGCTGCGTAACAGATGACTCTCACTTCCCAGTCTTCAGCAGACCTCATCCTTATTTCTGGGCTACACTGTAAAAACTGTGCTGTAGTTATGCAGCTGTTTGCCAGTAACTTACTGTAGATTTAAATGTATATTATTTACTTGCAACAGTTTGTTCAAAGTTAAATGAACATTAAACATTAACAAGTCTTTGTCTTTACAGAATACAAATATAAAATAACAACCTACTGCAAAGCATTCTGGGAACCAGAAACCTTCGTCCACCTTACAGTATGAGTAGCATTAGCTTGTTTTGCACTGCATAATTTACAGGACAGTATATCAGTGGCTTTCTATCACAGTTATTAATTATTAGCATTAATCATATATAAGATGTGTTATTTCTATTGCTTTATTCTTTGCACTGTTGTGTTTCTTTTTCTGTATGACATCAGTGCTATAGTCTCAGTATCTGAACTGGGTGGAGTGTATCTGTCCGTTCTCAACACTTGGCAAGCACAGAATAACAAATGAAAAACATGGGTGTTAACTAGAAGCACATGCAGCAGTTAGATATAATATGGACTTTGTTCTCTCTTCACAAGTATCAGCTTGAGCTTCATAGTCACAGTCAAAAGTTTAATTAATAACCAAAGGCAGTAGTACTAACCGGCCTTTTCTGACTCCTGGGCCTGACCTTGTGCACCTGTTCCTTGTTACCTTGTATTTTTGACCCTGCCTGTACGACTACTTTAATAAACGCTGCTCATGGATCCGACCCTAGCGCCTCGTCACAAATACAGTAAAATACTGTGAAATATTATTACAATTTAAAAGAATGTTTTCTATGCATATATTGTAACATTTATTACTCCAGGTTTCAAATGTTTGAAAAAAGTAGGATAACTTACATATTACATATCGCCACAGCCGTATCACCCTGCAGCCCAAGCCTGGTCGCCCACTGAAGCGAAGCAGGGCTGAGCCTGGTCAGTACCTGGATGGGAGACCTCCTGGGAAAACTAGGTTGCTCACCTTGTGGTCTGTGTGGGTACTAATGCTCCAGTATACGGGGACACTACACTGTCAAAAGAGTACCGTCTTTCGGATGAGACGTTAAACCGAGGTCCTGACTCTCTGTGGTCATTAAAAATCCCATGACACTCATTGTAAAGAGTAGGGGTGTAACCCCGGTGTCCTGGCCAAAATCAGGGCCTCTCAATAATCCCCATCCATTGATTGGCTGTGTCTCTCTCTCCTCTCCACCTGTAGCTGGTGTGTGTTGTCCTGTGGCAGCCGTCGCATCATCCAGGTGGATGCTACACACAGACCCCCCTCCCTCTACATGATTGTGAAGTGCTTTGGGTGTATGGCAATACACAGTAAAGCACTATATAAATGTGCCATTCATTCATATTATAGCAAACATATTACAGTATTTTTATGTTTTAGTAGAGTCCAAAATTGACATACAGCACCTTTAAAATCTGCTGCAAAGGTTGTTTTAATGACAGGATCTCTCTGCATCGCTCTGAATATTTCTTCTTGGAAATAACGCTGGAACAATGTTCATTGCACTTTTTCCTTCAGTGTTTTTGCGTACGGACTGACTTTATATCAAAATGAAGGCATAGTTCATCCAAAAATGAATACGGTCATCGTTTACTAGCAAATATAGGTTTTTCATGAAAGTAGAAAAGAATGAGAAACAGAGCAACTTTTTTTAAATATATATTTTTAATTTTTGCTTTGAAAAGTATAAATAAAAGTAAGAAACATAAATTGCCGTAATTTATACACATACAAAACAGACACATTATTAGTAATGGTTCATCGTTAACAAAGAACAAACTGAATCTCTGATATAACTGACTGCTGTCCTGATAATTACTGTCTTGTTATGAGACCAATCCGTTAAAAGTCACACAAAAATGACAATTTGCTGTGAATTTACTCACCCTCGGAAAATCCAAGATAGAACAGATTTGTAGAAATGTAGCATTACATCACTTGCTAACCAATGGATCCTCTGTAGTGAATGGGTGCCGTCGGAATAGACTTATATATTATGGATTAAGGCCAGAAGTTTGTTTCTTACAAACATGATGTTAACTGTTGAACTGTATGTAGTTGGGCTTAACAGTTTACAGTGCTGCATTTCCCCAAATCTAATGAAGAAACTTGGACAGTCTGAGTCGTGGGTGAAGAACGATTCATGTCACAGACACACAAGCAGATCTTACATTCAAACACTGTCACCAGCATGTAGATTTATTCATTTGTTTAAGGCGTAAAGTGTCTCAAGTCATGAAGATGCGCTCCGATCTGTCTGTTTCACGCAGGTGCATAGATTCAAACACACAGTCTCAGATGTTTAGTGATGTAAGGCATTATCAGCTGGAGTTCAAAACAACACACGTTTAAAAGAACAGTAAGGGCACACGTTACAGGACAACTAATCAATCCTTGGGATTGAAACTACAGCATCCCATGATGAGATGACAGTAACATCACAGCTTCTCAGGTGGGTTTGCTTCAGGGCCAGGAGCGCAAGTCCTCCTCAGTCACCACAAGTGACTACATTGTTACATTGTGACAAAAGGTTTTAAAATGCGATGGCCAATCAAATCAAAATAGGCGGAGCTTAACAGTTCACAAAAGCAGAGCGTGAAGCAGTGAGGTGAGAGCTAATTGTTTTATGATAGAAATATTGAATGACATTAATATCAAGGTATACAAATTTTCTTAAATATGGCCATTTTGAATTAACAATATTTATATGATTAATGTACTTCCTGTACTGAATGTGACGAGAAAAGAAACGCTGTGTTTTCAACATTGTTTCAATATTAGGCATATATATATATATACAGTAGTCAACATTCAAAGTGGATCAAAACCTTTCATCAAAGTTGTTCTAAGACAAGAATAGGTATTGTTTTTGATTTTAGGACAACTTTGATGAAAGGTTTTGATCCACTTCGAATGCTGACTACTATATATATATATATATATATATACACACAGGGTACAACAGGGTTGAAGGATGTCTTTGGAGGTCTTTGAAATGCTATTTAAAGTATTTTGAATGAAAAGCGGGAGGCTTGTGACTCATTGACACTGTCAAGGTCCAGAAACGTATGAAAGACGTCGTCTGAATGCTTCATCTGCCATCAGGGGTTCAGCTGTAATATTATCAAGCTATACTTTTTGTATGGAATGAAAACAACATTATTCAAAGATTCAGCACCCAAACATCTCCGTAGTGCCATTTTGTAGACAATCACAAGCCTCAATACTTCAGCTAAAATAAAAGCAATGTCTAAGTTAATGCTTGTTCAAAACAATCACTTTACAAAGTTTAGACTATTTTCTGCTAATTTAAAAAAATAAAAGAGCTGACTTTAATAAATATACTGTCATTAAAATATGTTGATATATAAAATATATAATCATTTTAATAAATAAGGATTCTGAAAGTAGTGATGAAGATCCAATAATAATTGAATACATATTTACAGTAGTAACAACAAACTATATTTTATTATATGATATGATTAAAATCATGTTTTTATATATTATGGGTTCATTCTAAACATGGTGATTATCTCTAATATGGACACCCAACATAATATATGGTATTTACCATCTGAATCTAGCCATGTGATGTCAGAATCAGCCATCTATTAATTATCACGTTAATTATTGCGTGCTTTTTACCCCAAATATCATATTTTTACATATTCTTTCATTATATCTTAAACAAACTACAATAACAAAGAAGACCTTTGTCTCAAAACATATGCCTTTAGCCCTGTTGCACCCTGTGTATACACTGTGTATCACACACACAGTGGGGCAAAAAAGTGTTTAGTCAGCCACTGAGTGTGCAAGTTCATCATACCTATACCTCAACTCCAGGAAAACCCAGAAAATCACATTGTAGAATTTTTAAAGAATTTATTTGCAAATTATGGTGGAAAATAAGTATTTGGTCAATAACAAAATTTCATCACAATACTTTGCTATATACACTTTGTTGGCAATGACGGGGGTCCGAGGTTTTCTGTAATTCTTCACAAGGTGTTCACACTCTGTTCCTCCAGCAGATCTCCTCTAGAGCGGTAATGTTTTGGGGCTGTCGCTGGGCAACACGGACTTTCAACTCCCCCCAAAGATTTCTATGGGGTTGAGACCTGGAGACTGGCTAGGCCACTCCAGGACCTTGAAATGCTTCTTACGAAGCCACTCCTTC
>JAUMHP010000023.1:72067-83910 GCA_032361065.1 Enteromius trimaculatus
TTATAAATGATTAATTAACTATTTACCAATGCTTAACTAATCATTCATAGTGTGTAGTTATTATAAAGTGTTACCAATATTTCATCTGCCACCAGTGGTTCAACCCTAGTGTTATGAAGCTACGAGAATAGTTTTTGTATGGAAAGAAAACAAGAAAACAAACCCTTTAAATGGATATGAAAATTCTAAAATCATAATCATACTGTCATGTTGAGAGCTCGCTGTTGTTGTGAGACGAATGAACTAATCAAAACATAATGAGGGTTAAACCAAAAAATACCAAGACAGGGGGGAGAATGGGACCAGACAGACATGGAACATGACACATAGGGTGCTTCTCAATATCCCTCCTCGTCTCCTCCTCCATCATTACTTGACGATGCTTTGAAGTGACGCTAAAGGGAGCGAGGATATATCATTTCACTTGCTTCCATTCTTCCGTCCTCGCGTCTTTTCCATGTGTCCTTCCCTCGCATCCTGAAGAGGTGGAGCTAAGACACGAGGAAAGGAAGCGAGGAAAGGAAACGAGGATGCACAAATAAGAAATGAGAAAGCTGTCACTGGGCCAGTAGCTTTTAAAAATAAAGTTCTTAATGTGTACATATTTAAACCTAGGTACCAATATGTTTACCTTTTGAAAAGGTACTGCCTTAGTGACTTTTCTAACTTTATTTCCGAGAGTGTATTAACAGTTAAGACACCTAGCAAGTTCTGTACACTTTAGCATAGGCTATAGTTTTAAAGTATAATACTTAAAGGAGTAGTATAAATAAATATATGTAAGTGCGAACTGAATGTAATGTTTTCAGACACATTAAGTGCAATTAAATATATTATACATGAAAGTATATTGTAGTTTAAATTGATAGTAAATGCAGTTGCATTAGGTGAAAGGTGTTAGGTGTTGAGCACTAGTGCATCTTTAAGCCTAGATTCAGTTTGAGTACCAAAGTACTGTTAAAACCAGATACTCCAAGTCTTTCACTCAAGCTGTTGGATTTGATGACTTATAACTTGTAAAGGAATCATTTTGGCTTTATTAAAGCATCTTTATGTTAATGCAGGTATGGTTCTGAGGTCCTCTAATTGCTCCCATCAGCAGCTCAGGTGCTTCTTTAGCTGTGCGCTCCTTAGAAAGATCAAGATGAGATCACTTCACAAACGTGTGACACATCTTCTGATGTATTGAGTTTTGGTACGGTCTGCCCCGTTTGTCCCCATGAACCACACGTGCTTGGTCCAACCTCTCACCTCAGACAAAAGTATTGAAACTTTTCCCAATTTTATTAGATCATCGCCTGTGCCATGGTCCAAAGCTTCTACGGAGAGGAGGCCCTTCGTCCAAGTTATCACAGGAATGTTGGAATTGTGTAACAAATGAAAAGCAGCACTGAGCCCAGATATCAAAGCCAGAGATCATACAATGGTTCACTATAGAGTCCTGAAATTGCTGTAATAAACGTACAGCAGCTTAATGTGCTGTAAGATGATAGTAAACATGCATTATTTATCGTGCACTTCTGTAGAGCTGAGTGTCATCAACCATTAACAAATTCAGAGTACTGTTGGTGTGTGAATGCAAGGCCTTACTGGGTACAACCAGGAGTTGTCTATTTCAGTAACTGGAACTGGGATAAGTTAAGTCCAAGTCCAAAAGTTTAGAGTCCAAGTCAAGACCGAGTCCAAATAAGAGAATACTTAACTATTGATAATGTATGTGATGTGAGAGACAGCACACTTCCTATTCTAAGAAAATCATTTTGGATTATTATTTGTAATGATCAAAAAGCAGGGGTCTCTAAACTGGAGGGCCCACACTTTTTTATTATTTTTATGGTCAAATTTCATACCCATGAATGTAAATTCTCAGGAAAAAATCCATGTTTTATAACATTAAAAAATTAATTGAACCTTTATATTGACTACATATTGCCCTCAAAGAAACAGAGCTGTCCAAGCTTGTGTTGTACAACTTGTGCATTCTTCAATGTTCTCATATGAAACTGTTTATATCTCCTCTCTAGCATTTGAAATTTTAATTTTATTTGTCTAGGGCCTGGTACGCCAAGACCATGGCATCCACTATCCAGTGGGCCAACCTCGGCTTGGAGACTGCCTTCCCTTTCTGCTGTCTAAATATAGACAGATATTTAAGCTCGACTAAATCCAGCGGCTCAAAGAGACCCCTCTGAAGGCCAGCCAGCACAACAGAGAGGTCCCAGGAGGGTATCGGGGTGACCAATGGGGGGTTGACCTCCTGGCACCCCTCAGGAACCTCATGCCAAGATCATGCCTTCCTAGGGACCACGCCATTCACCACATCGTGATGTGCTGTGATAGCAGCCACATACACTTTCAAAGTAGAGGGCGACAGCCTGTGCTCCAACTTCTCTTGCAGGAAGGAAAGCACTACTCCAATCGTGCATGATCGGGGGTCTTCTGCATGAGCATAACACCAGCTAGTGAACAGACTCCACTTCAGGGCATAAGCTCACCTCATAGAGAGGGCTCTGGTGGTAGAGCACTTGATATGCCAAAGCAGACGAGGCCCTGTCCAGAGCCCCGAGGCTGCTTGCCCATTGCATACAGCGCCCCAGCCTGTACTGGAGGCATCTGTCATGACAACAGCATGCCGAGACACTTGGCCCAAGGGCACCCCAGAAGCCCCAACTAGCTCAGGTGCTGGGGCACCAGGTCACTATGATCGCACAACTGCTCTCGTGACTGGGCCAGTATGAGCCAAACGTCGAGGTAGCTGAGGACCATGATGCCCACATCCCTTAAAGGGGCAAGGGCGCCCTCCACTACCTTTGTAAAGACCCATGGAGACAGGGAGAGCCCGAAGGGGAGGACCTTGTACTGGATGAGCCACTGCAACGGGCGGGGAAGCGCGGCCCACACCTCCAGTCTCGTCGATAGTAGGACCATCGGGGTCACCAGAAGGAGTGCGTCAGACGTACTTCTCTGCGTTTGCACCCACAGTACACATGGGGCAAAAGAAAGAACATCCACATTATAGAATCTGGCGAAGGTATTTGGTGATGACCAGCCAGCTGTCAGACATATGTCTTGAATAGACATTCCACTCGCCCATGCCCAGACTGATGCGATACTCCTGGCTCAACATCAGCATATTAGAATGATTTTTTAAGGATTATGTGACCCTGAAGACTGGAATAAGATGTTAGGAGTTTAGCTTTGCATCACAGGAATAAATTACGTTTTTAATAATATTAAAACAGAAAGCCATTATTTTAAATTGTAATAATATTTCACAATTTTCCTGTTTGATCCAACAAATGCTTTGGCGAGACTTTAATTATAACATTTGACTGGTAGGGTATATACATTTTTCTTCTGGCACAGTAATATTGCCAATTTATAATATTATAAATATATATATACAAATATTTTTTACAAGAAAAAGTGGAAAATGTTAAATTAAACAGCCTTTCTGGGTCGAACTGATCTGATCCATGAAGAGGAAAATCATTCATCGTAGATAATGACGTCACTCTTATTTAAAAACAGAAAGAAAGTATAGGCGCAATCTCCAGTATACATCTTCCCAGCTGAATAAATGTCTTTTCCCCTCCTTTTGTTAGTGTTATGCTCAGGTGAACGTGACTCATGTAATCATTTCATTCTCAAAATGCAGAATATTTTCCACAGATGACTAAAAGTAAAGGCACATCTGTTGATATGACATGAACATGACATGAAGACAACAGGTCATAATGAGATGCTGGTCGTTGCAACATGAGATGATCAAATCTGGAGAGTGCTGTACACAGCTTTGGCAAACACTTCGCCCCTATTGCTCATGTTGCATTTATCTGCAATCAGGATCTCCATCAGGGAGCCCATTGTGAAAGTCCTGGCACA
The DNA here is from genome assembly GCA_032361065.1 of Enteromius trimaculatus. Lineage (NCBI taxonomy): Eukaryota > Metazoa > Chordata > Actinopteri > Cypriniformes > Cyprinidae > Enteromius > Enteromius trimaculatus. The sequence goes on from JAUMHP010000023.1 coordinate 75,953, forward strand.
GATCCACGGAGAAACCAGCCACAGAGACGCCTCCATCACAGTGCCTCCCAAAGCCCACCGGCCGGTTCGGTCCAGCCCTCGCACACAATGGACCAATAACTACCATCATCCTCTGAGAGTGTGTGCATGCTCAGCGAGGGGGAAGGAAAACTGTAAAACCCAGTCCCCAGCAGAGAGGTTTCACCAGCACTGAGGGCATTGCACTGATGAGAGCTATTTGGAACAGGAAGTCCTTTCGAAATCTATGCAACAAAGATTAGATTGTGACATCCTTAGGAAAACACTAGGAGCAATTGACAATGATGGTCTTTTAATTGTGCCATCTGTATTTTTGAATGATTGCATTTGAGGCAGTTGATCGCCTGATGATATTTTGTGTTTTTTTATGGTGCACAAAAGCTTAATATTAGAACTAATTGCGGTGCAATAAGGAGTAAATGGGATTTTTAAGTAAACATGAAATGCGACCAATTTTACTTTTGCAGTCTCATGAATGTCTAATTGAAATGGGATATCCAATGATTTGCAAAACAATGTAGGGCAGGACTTGTTTGTAGACATCAGAAATTGTTTGGCTTGTGTGGATGTTACGTTTTAGAATGAAGCCAAGTGGTTGGAAGAGAGGGGCAGAAAATGATATTATTATAATTATTCACTTTAAAACAAAACCAAAGCATATGGAAAGCATGTCAACTTTGGCGATACAATCCTTAACCATAAACCAACTTATAAATAAACATAACTCATTGGTTCTCACATTTCACCAAACCATTTTCTTTTTGGGTCCTATTGTTTTGACTTTACTGTAATGCTAAGCACAAAAAAGGCTAAAAAAAATTATTCAAAGCATCTACTTTAGTGTCACAGAAAAAAAATAAATAAAAAATTAGACTAATGCTGCATTTCATCCATTCTATGCTCATTGGAAATACGTGCCTCTTCATACTGTACATTTCTGCAAAACTGAAAAAAACAAACAAAACGTACTTATACATACGAATTGCTGCAGTTTCCAGTCGAAATGAACACCAGAAACAGTAAAACTCCCATAACTTTTACTTTTCACACAAAAGTATGATTTACAGGTACATTGTTAATCATTAAAGCCTAATTTTCACACAATTAGTTGCGGAATGTTATGTTATGACCTAAAAACAATTTCAACATCCTGCACGATTTGAAAACTGATACTGATACTAGGCAGTGAAAAGCTCAGATTCAAATCCTGTGTAAAACGGTTCAACAAAACAGCTCAAATCAGCGTAAGGAAGTTAAAATAGCACAGCTGCATAAGCAAATCCATTTTCAAATTACTTTTGCATTTGTTAACACTCTCGGGTAAAAATTAATAGATTTTTTTGTTTAGGTTTGGTGCAGGGATTATTTCCAACATGACAGAGCATTAATCTTTAGCGACACTCACTGGATATTTGATTTCTGAACAGCCACAAAACGTAGCTCAAGCAACATTATAAAAACACTGCAATACATACCTGTACCAACCTAATAAAAATGTGCCATGGTTACATATTAAATGTGTGTTTTAGCGCCACTTTCAGTTGTAAATTAAAAGCCAAAGAGAACGATGTGTCTTGAGCTTTACTTTAAAATAGCCTTATACCTTTCTGAATCAGATTTCCAAGTCTAAGGTTGCCAGGTCTGAGTACCAATCCAACTGGTACTCAAAATTAACAAATAATTACATGTACTTTTTGCTCTGCCAATGAAAAGAGTTCCCAATTGAATCACAGCGTAAGACAAAATTTTGTTCTGGATTGATTCCTTGCTTTTGAACACAGTGTTTAAGTGAATAATTCAATGACTCCCTCATTAAGACAGTCCCTTTTCGGTCACCTATACTAGGGTAACATTAGTACTGTTTGACTCCTAAAGCGTTGCTCAAACAAACTATGGTTTAATATTAAAGATGGAATCGACCAGTTGGCTACCAGAAAAGGAATCCTTATTGCTGCAGTGTCTTATTGGGAAAATTATAGCGTAACTACTTCTCATGCCTTTTATTCAAGAGTGACTTCACTAATGCTATTCTTTATGATGATCAAAGTAGTACATCCTTGCTGAAATATCCACCTACTGACCAACAATAACAAACATGTCCAAATCAACTTATAATTAGCAGCTATTAAAATGTTCCTTTCACACTAATGATTGGTTTAATAATTTATGACTAACAGGAGCGGGCTTCAAACACATTGTCTGGGCTTAGAAACGGTTTCTCTTCTTTTCCTTCCATTTTTTTCCCTATTGATTGCCTCAGCCTCATCTGATCTGATGTACGCCGTGAGGAATGAGGACAACATGGAGCGCTGTGATATCTTTACATCATCCCCTTGTGTTTTTCTTCCCACCCCCGCTCAGGATTTGGAAGAAAGGAGAACCTTTGTGATGCAATGTTTCTCTTAGTGTGAATATGCGTTTGTTTTTGCCAAAGAGATTCAGCTGTGGAAAAGGGAAAAGGGCACCTCTGCTAATATATCAACAACACAACCCATTAGAGATTGTCAGGCTGCTTAACATGGGACAGGATCTGCTGAACAGCTTCATACTTCAGAAAATTCAGCCCCACAGCAAAGATTTTGTATGCTGCCGGTTTTCTCTGAGATGTCCCGAACGCAGGGTGAACGAGTGCCTTGCTGCTCTGTGATCTCTGTGTCACTGGCCAATGATGTAGTTTCTCTGTTTATGTTTGAGAGATATGGAGCAGCGATGCACAGGAGGAGCAGCGTCTTCTGTGACAGTGCAGAACATTCTGGAAAGGCCTTGGGGAAGCTGCTCCAAACAAAGGAAAGGGACACAGAAATGAATGGAGAAAAATGAAAACGTCATGACAGCTCGTCAAGATGAATCTTTGTCACAAATCAACTTTGTTTTGATTAAGAGGAAGAAAGGTACCAGATAAGAAGAAAAGCGCATAAATATTACATTGCTTCTTGCACGTTTCATGAAACTTTCAAAGATTTATCCAAACCAGATGAACGTGAATCTGGCAAAGTTTTGTTAGGTTGTTCTGTGTATTGCAACATTAAATGTTAGTGAGTGGCAATAAAAGGTTAATGCACTGTTGCGTTTGAAAATAACAAACCGCTAAATCCTTTGAAAGCATGATTCCGCCATGGGATAAAACATAGGTAATTGCAACAGTTCTGGGCTGGGTTTCCTGATAACGATTGATCTTAGCGCTTAACATTTTCTACGAGTCATTTTACGTTACAGTGCATAATCATTTCCCAATTTATAAAATGGCTCGGAATTGTATACAAGCTAGTTTATTGCCTAATGCTACGTCCCAAACAGCTCGGATGCACTATAATATAATAATTTAAGTATAAGATTAATATACTACAATAATAACACAGGCTATATTATTTACATTTAATAATTTAGTAGACGCTTTTATCCACAGCAACTTGAAGCAAATGAGGACAATGGAAGCAATCAAAACCAACAAAATAATAAGAGTGATACGTCTCAGCTTAACAGTACATGTAGCAAGGTTTTTATTATTACTTCTGTTGTTATAGAATTAAAAAGAAAATACAAAAAGTGTTAGAGGCCTTGTTTTTGTTAAATAAAAAGAAAAGAAACAAACAGAATGTTTTTTATGAGTTTATTCCTGTTACATTCTGTTCCTGTCCTTGTCTCGTGCTCCCCCGTGTCTTTGTATATTTTGGTTTAGTCCTGTCAGTTTGATTGTCTCACCTGTGTTTTTGCCAGCTGTCCTCACTTTTGTCCTGATTTGTAGCCCTTTAAATACCCTTGTCTTTTTGTTTGCATTTAAGTCTTGTTGATGTAATGTTAATGTCGCCGATGCCTGTATACGTTCTCCTTGCGTGTGTGTTTGCTGCTGCCCCGTCAGCTTTTTTTTTGTGTTCTCTGGAGTTTTAGTTCATTAAATGTTTTGCAGAGAAATCCTTCGTGTCTCAGTTTAGTGCTTCACACGCACACATCATCGACAGGATTCGTGACAATTCCTATTATTCGGAGTCAACAAAGCATATTTACTATACATTATTCATTTTTTGTTCAGTCATTAAATTTTGCTGTGTATTTTATTTATGTAGTTTTGGTGCCCTTTTTAAATGTAACATTTTATATAAATAAAACAGTAATAAAGTGTACAATAAAATATAATCAGAAGCTTTAATTATAATCACATTGCACTTTAATAAAGTTAAATGTGTAAACTATCGAGAGTTTTGAGCCTTATCACAAAAGTTACTACAATAAAAAGTTGCAATTACTTTTTAGTTTTTTTTTTTTATCCTGTGGCATAAATAAAAAAAATTCAAAGAGAGATAAAGACATATTTGAAAGTAAAAAACTTTAAAAAAGAGTTTATATCTTAAAATTCAAACTTTTTTTTCAGAATTGCAAGAAAAAAGAATTGAGATAAACATTTTAGTTTTTTTTATGTGACTCACCAAAAAGGTTCGAAAACTTCAAATTGGAAGATTCATATTTCTGACTTTTTTATTTTGAAATTTAATTAAGAGAATTGAAAATTGTTTGAAATTTAAACTCAAAATTGCAAGAAAATTCAGAATTATGAGATGAAAAGTTGTAATTACTTTAGATTTTGTTAAATGTATTTTTTTTTATGTAAAAATGTTAACAATTGTGTAGCTTTTAAAAAAGTGTTAAGGTCATAACATAGTAGCTTTTGAACTGCATTATTAATCTTTATTAGTCAATTATCTGCTACTGTAATCATAATTTATGTGAAAGGAAATAAAGGTTGTTGATATTTTACTAGCACTACTGTTCATGTCAGCTGGAAACTGTAGTGAACTGTATGTAAAGGCTACGGAGCAGGTTCAGCTATTACAAGGGAACACTGGAAAAATAAAATCCCGTGGAAGTGGCACAGCAAGCCGACACCAGCTGGCCTCCCGCTTACCTGGACACAGCTCTACGCGAAGGTCGTAGAACCTGGTCGTAGAAGTTATTGGGTGTAGCCCGCAGCGCTACAGATATCTGCTAGAGAGGCGCCATGAGCCAACGCATAGTGAAACCCCTTGTTGAGTGAGCTCTCAGTCCTAAGGGGCAAGGCTCTCCCTGGTGTAGATAGGCCAAAGAGATGGCTTCAACCACTCAATGAGCCAACCTCTGTTTGGAGACAGCATTCGCTTTCTGCTGTCCACCATAGCAAATAAAGAGCTGCTGAGAGCGTCTTATGCTCAGAGTGCATTCAGTGTAGAGGCGCAAAGCGCATACAGGACACAACAACTCTAAGGTTGGGTCTGCCTCCTCCCGGGGTCGCGGAAAGGCGTGGTAGGAACCTTGGGCATGTAGCCGGGCCGGGGTCTCAATATCACATGATAATCAGACAGGCCGAATTCTAGGCCCTCTTCGTCGACAGAAGGCTTGTAGGTCCCTCACCCTCTTAATGGAGGTCAGCGCAGTCAGAAGCGCTGTTTTCAGTGTCAGATACTTAAGATCTGCTGATTGGAGGGGCTCGAAGGGGGCCTGCCGCAGGCCATGTAGGGCGACGGCAAGGTCCCAAGAAGGTACGAGGTGTGGTCTCGGGGGATTAACCTGACGCGCACCTCTGAGGAACCTGACGATGAGTTGGTGCTTCCCGAGGGACGCACCCTCCACTACATCGTGAAATGCGGCTATGGCAGCGACATACACTTTGAGAGTTGAAGGGTACAGCCTGCGCTCCAACTTCTCTTGCAGGAATGAAAGCACAACTGTGATTGTGCATCTCTGTGGGTCCTCTCCGTGAGAGGAGCACCAGTCGACAAACAGACCTCATCTCAGAGCCTGAGAGAAAGTCTCTATCACAGCCCTTGAAAGGCTGGAAAGGTCTGACGCGTCCCATCCAGGAACCAGACGTGCAGCTTCCAAAGATGAGGGAGTGGGGACAGAGATGTCGTTGTCACCTGAAGAGCAGTACTCATCACCTCGGGGTTGCCTGTTTCAGGAACACTTCGCACTTCTGTGGGTGTTTCTGGCCGCTCGCCCACAGCCACAGGTCGTCAGTCAAGCATTGCATGCCTCGGCGGGGGTTGAAGCAGAGGTGCTGGGTTCAGTGGGGGATGCCCTCGGTGACGAGCAGGCAGAGGCTGTGCACTCAGGGACCAGCTGGCCCTCCGAGGCAGGATGTGAGACATCACCTCGGTCTGCTTCTGGACTGCCGAGAACTCCTGGGCTAAGTTCTCGACAGTGTCGCCGAATAGGCCAACCTGGGAGATGGTGGCATCGAGAAAGTGAGCCTTCTTGGTGTCCGGCACCTCCACCAGGTTCAGCCAGAGATGTCGCTCCTGGACCACCTCGGTGGACATGACCTGACCAAGGGCACGCGCTGTGACCTTCTCTTGCCTGGAGAGCGAAGTTAGTTCCTGCATTGTCCCCTGGTTAGGACCACTCTCGTGCAGGTGTTTCAACTTCTTGGCCTGGTAGACCTGCAGCGTTGTCATTGCGTGCAGGGCGGTAGCAGCCTGTCCAGCGGCATAGTAAGCCTTGCCCGCCAGGGAGGACGACAGCTTACATGCCTTGGACGGGAGCCATGGCTGACCCTGCCAGGCGGAGGCACCGCACGGGCACAAATGTACCACGACAGCACGCTCCACCTGAGGGATCACCACTTACCCCCTGGCTGCACCGCCATAGAGAGTGGCAAGGGGTGAGTAGCCTGGGCGCAGGAGTGACAAGTACGGGACCCGCCACGACCTGGTCAGCTCTTCGTGCACCTCCGGAAAGAAAGGCACTGGGGGAGAGCGTGGCTGAGCCACGGCTGTGGCTCCCAGAAACCAATCATCCAGCCACGAAAGGTCAGCTGAAGGTGCACAGGGCACCTCCAAACTGATTCCTGCCGTGGCGCGGAGGAGCATAGCTGACAGTTCAGCATCTACCGCGGACAGGGCACTGGACGGAACATTCTGAACATTCACCTGGAGGTTCGCCAAGCGCCTTGGCGTGGGAGTCGTGAACTTGCTATGGTCCAGCGACTTCCCACGGGAAGGATGTGAGCGGAGCCATCTCACAAATGAGTTCTCAATGTAGCCATGGTCATCCACTCGAAATAAGTGCATTACCCATCCACAAAAGCTGCCTCAGCGTGTTCTCGGCCCAGACACGTGAGGCAATGATCATGTCCGTCCGAAGAGGTGAGGAAACATCCCCACTCAGAAACGCATGGTCGGATCGACATTCTGGAGAACGTTTTCACCAACCGTGAAAAAATCGTAGGCTCTGAAGCGAAAAGCTGCATGTGCACTGTACTCATGCCCTCTTAAAGTCATGTAGTGATGAGGTGCACCCGAGTGCACGCTAATATTCATTGGCCTTTTGTATAAAGGCAATTGGTCTCTCTGGCGAGTTTCCATATGTAACGTCGAAGTGATTCGACTGAAAGGGTAACATTCATGTTGCGTATAATTACAACACCAGTCAAATGTTTGGACACACTTGATTGAATTTACATTTCTTCCTAAATGCTTAAAGTTAGCTGTGCAGATAAATTACATTTGGGCTTACATTTGAATATCTATACAAAGCTTAAACAATTACATGTGTGAGTTGGCACTGCTAGAGAGGCAAAACTAGTCAGCAGGAGGACTGACAAGAGCTGGGATCAAGACAAAGACAATATACTGTAAAATAGCATTGTCATTTGTTTAACATGATGTGGTCACTGCATAATTCCCATACTTACATTTGTGTTATTTCATAATTTAGTTGACAATAATAAGTGCTGAAAACAAGAAAAGGAAAAATGCTTGCTGAAGAGATATGAGCAGGCAAAGAACAGACCATATATCTTACATATATGAGCTATATCAGGATGTTAAAAACAGCAATAATAATACACTTAGTTAGTGTGTCTGAATTTACTATACTATATATATATATATATATTACTGCTGTCAAAAGATTTATCGTGATTAATCGCGTCCAAAATAAAAGTAAAAAAAAAAAAATATATATATATA
>JAUMHP010000023.1:112808-123017 GCA_032361065.1 Enteromius trimaculatus
TTTCAATATATTCAGTATATACAGTACTTTTAATTTCTTAATATACTGTTTATTTCGTAACATTAATTTTTTTGAGATTAGTTAACTTTAAATATCAGCTAGTAAAGTCTTGAACCTCTTAAGAGAAGAAAAGGTGTCTTTACATAGTTTAGAGCATTAGAAATAATGTAAAAAAAAAAATACTAAATGTTATATAATTCATTAGTTATGCTATGTCCTTATGTGTGCACATCAGGACTCCATTTCCTTAAAAACAAACAAATACATGACATGAATGAATATTAAAAATACACATGAGAAAAAAATACAGATTTTTAAAATCACTAATAAATGTTTTTATTTCCAATTTATTTTTTAACAAACTTTTTATATAAAGATGTAGAAAGATGATTCCCAACTATGTTAAACCATAATAATTTTATATACCATGTGGTATATAATTTGGGGTGATGGGGACAAAAGTGGACAGGATGAGAATTAGCTTCTTAAATTCGACCTTAAAACCCAAAAATGCTAGCCACTACAACATCTAGCTTGGTATGTCCATAAAAGCTCAGCACTTTTCCCATGCTCTCTATTTATCTTGGGCTCTAAGTGTTTAGTTAAGCACAGAGGGCATGTGTGGTAACTGGTACGGACGGCCTGTGTGTGGGTGAGAGCTAATCTACCGCTTATCTTATGTTGTCTTTTGAGCTCAATGGAGGCTAATGTTATGGCACCAGCTGCCTCACCATTAACTTCTTTATGTGGGACAGCTTAATACCTACTAAGTGAGAGTTCCTGTCTTTGTAAATCCCCCTTGTGTGTGCTTTCTGGAGCTGTTGTTCTGGAGCTGGAGGCCAGTGCGAGCACTGACATGAGCATCTCTAATTTCAGTCAAATGGCCAGTCAGAATGTCCACCTTCAAAGATGAGCAAGAGGGATAGGGTAGAGATGCAAGAAAAATAAAGGGACATAGACAATAATATACAGTAATTAGGCTTTTTGGAATATTCCATAATAATAAATAGGGACATTTCTGTGAACTGCCTGATAGACAAAAATCTATTGATATTGCAAAGGTTTCTTTAAAATATAAAGCTTACATATTTGTGTATTCTTTAACCTAGACAAACCTTTTTGCAACACTTTAATGTTAAATGTCCAGTGAGTGGAAGTAAATGAGTGTTCAGTTTCAGTATCTTGTTCCAAAAGGGACTACATTTGAAAATAGCATAATTGATAGATAGAAATAAATTAATCAATAGTGTTAACAAATTTGTATAAAATTGTGCAATTCATGTTTTACAAGACTCATATCAGAGTTCTTCAGATTCCAAGGCTGTATTAGGTGTGCTACAGAGCACATCTAGATTTTACTACATTAGAAAAATCATACATACTGTTTGTCACTGATTGATTGATAACCAATCACTTTTATCTATATAGCGCTTTTAACAATATAGATTGTAGAAAAGCACTGAAAATTATCAAATAGGAGAATAGAGTGATGGTAATATATAATTACGAGATTAAACTATTTATTTATCAAATGTAGAGATGATCTCTGTAATCAAGATGATGATAATCACTAGAAAACAGGTGTCCCCAACTACAGTAAGCCACCCAGAGGCGATGTGATGCAAACATCAAAATGTATTATTATAAACCAGCCACTAAGGTAAAAGTGTTATGAGGCCATAACATGTACTGTGCAAGGAACCACGTGGAAATAAGTCATAAGTAATTGATAAAATGCTTTGTAGTCATGATTTGTGAGCAAGAAAAAAAGTAGTTGGTTTACTGTCTTCATTGTTCATTTCTTCAGTAAACTGTAAAGATACGTTTTCAGAGATTAGCCAAAATGTAGGGTTTTCCAATGACCCTCTATATGTATTCCTAGATAATATCATTCAGAACAATGAAGTTAGAGTAAAAGCTTGTCTTACAAAATGGCAGATGTCCACAGTTGCTAAGCCAGTATTGGTCAGTCTTAGTGAAGGGTCAGTTTACTGTTTTTGGGACCACTCTCAGCACAGACATTAGAGGAGTGTGTAGTGATAATAAAATGAGCAGGTGGGTTTCTTGCAACAAGTACTGTTGCAGTGTTTTAGGTTTTCTTTGCCTCTATTTCTGTGGTTTCTGCCAAGCATGGCCCACTTCCCAGAATGGGGTAGACAAGCTGAATGCATGGAGACAACACTTCCTTTGTGTTTGTTTGTTGTCTGTACATCTCAGAGTACAAGATGGGCTATGCACACAATCAGTTTTCCATACTGAAAAACAAACAAAGCAGTCTGATACGTTAGATTGTGGAATGGAAGAAAAACAGCTAATTGGTGATCCATGACCAACACATCTGAAATGTGTTTGGGATGGTAATTATCTTTACAGACTACACATTTCCCCTTTTAACTTCACTTTTTCTCAATTACACACATACTCTCACAAAATAGAGACCTTAAGTGCAGAAGGAGGCCATAGAATTCGATAAGCTGAAAGCTCAACGGACCTTGTCACACCTAAACTCTGCCAGATGTGGGTTGGAATAGATGTGGGAAGAATTGAGCAAACGCACCAGCCAGGCCCGAGTTCAGGGGCTAAACGAGTAGAGCTGGCTTCAAGGTAGGTGGGCTCTCCTCTTTGTGCGGTTCACAGGGGGACAAGAACCAGGTGTGTAAGTATGTGAGCGGTTCCCTTAATATGACACAGTGGATTGTCCAAACTAGAAAACCCACTGAAAAAAAATTTAAAAAAAAACTTTCTCCAAATAAAAAAGAAAAAACATGGAAGTTTGGAGACAGAAGAAGGAAAATAATCGGATGTCTTCTGATATCAGATGGATCCAAGGCAGCTGCTTACATTGCTCTATGTCCTGAAGCAAGAAAGGAGTGTACTGTGGGAACAAGACCTTAAAGGAGATCGAGATGCAGGGAGAGGCAGATCAGCACCAGGGAGAATCACATGACCTGGAGGTCTCCAGAGATCTCTCCCAGATTCACACACATCACATTTGACGCACAACAGCAAAGCTTGCGTTGACATACACACAGCTGCAGGGAACCTTCAAGCTCCAGAGACGATCAAGTCAACTGAACCCTTGGGTCCAAACAGCTATAGACATAATGCAGTTTCACATGATCTGCATGATCAGAGTTTTTGACGACTTTTGAGACTTAAGAGTTTGACGTACATGGAAACAGTAGAATAATATTATTATGCAATTTACAAAGCATATTTTGTCTCCACAAATCATGCAAAGTCAAACAAACCTTTTAACTCTCTCCCCACCATTGACAGAATTTTCCATCTTTCATTTCACTGTGAAGAAAATGCAGCAAAAAACAAACGATTGCATATTTAAGCAGATAAATATGTACTAATATCTACTCCATCTTTTTTTACCTCATCATTTTTGTATCCAATCCGAGTGTAGTAAAAACACTTTTTTCTTAGCTGGGATGGAAAACTTCAAGAATCTGAGACTATTTCAGGCAATTGAAGAGTGACACATAATGTCATTTTTAAAAAAGATAATTATGATTTTTGTTTTCTCAGATTTCCATTTTGACTGCTGCCAACAAAATAATGGTGGAGGTGAAATGTAGTGGTTTTAAAGAGAACGTGGACTACAGTAAGTAACTAAGTAATGATCGGGTCGGGAAGGATAGATGGATTGATGTAAAAGGCAAACCACTATGTCTAGTTTTTGGAATACAGTATTTGAAACCAAAGCAGTTTCATCTATCACATTCAGTGTAAATTATCTGTTTCATTAATTGAAATTGAATTTATAATGATAAAAAGAGGGCTATATACTTCAATAAGCCAATCATGTAGAAGCCATACAATGCATGAAAGCCTACAGACGTTGATGTTCAAACCGAACGTGAGAATGTTAAAGAAATTACTGATCACCTGGGATTTTCTCCTTCAGCAGTCTCTAAACATTACAGAAAATGAAGTGAAAGTCAACCAAAGTTATGGAAGAGGTGGTTCTTTTGGTGAAAACACCAGAGAAGGAGAGAGAGAGAGTAACTGAAATAACTATGTGTTACAACAGTTGATGACCTGCAACGGCAGAACACATCAGTTTCCACTCAACTAAACTGAACACAAGCTCTCTAAAACCAAAGTAGAAGATTGTAAATACGTCAAGCAGATAATATGAGCACAACTGGGTGTAAATGTTGTGTCAAGGCTGGTATTTAGAATATTTCCTTGACATGCATTATTTCCCTGATAGCAATTTAGCATCAATAAATGACCATGTGCATCCCTTTATGTTCACATAGGGCATCTTGTAATGGCTACTTCCAGCAGGTTAACATGCCACGCCACACATCATGTCAGGCTGGTTTCATGAATATGACAACTAGTCCATTGTACTCCAGTGGCCTCCAGAGTCAATCCCTCTAAATCCAACATGGAATGGAAGAGTCGCAGCATGAATGCACAGCAAACAAATCTGCGGACACGGCATGATTCTTGTTTCACCACAGACCAGAATCTCTTGACATGTTCCCCAATTGACATACTTATGTACCATTATACACCATTTTGTAGCATAAATAAAAAGGGGAAAAAGAAAAAAACAAAAGATGTATGATGTATCATGATTCTCTCTTCATTAATTCTGTAAACGTGCCATTCATGTGTGGTAGAGACAACTTTTTACTTGCTTGCTTGCTGTCAAGTTATGTAACGACATCACCTCCGCATTCAAAGTATCCATGCACCCTGATTTCTGGCACCTTTTCGGAATAATTAAAGCATCACACCATCATAAACTAGCCTAAACCAACATGGGGATTAATGCTGATCTAAGCAGGCCTTTTCATCAAAGTTGTTAGCAAAAACACAATTTTGTCCATATGTAACTTATTATCCGAGACAGTGTAATTGAATTTCCAACAGATGTCCTACACTGTTAATGTTGGCATTGCACCACTGTGAAGATATTGGCAGAAAGAGATATTACAGACAACGTGTGCTAGCAGAGGAGAGGCGATCGTAAAGCATATGTGTGAGAAGGAGAGCGATACACTCACACTTCAACACAACTTGTTGCCAGCACTCTGCAAACAACACTACATCAACCTTCTTAGTTGGAAACCTATTCAACCTGAGGCATCACAGATTTGCCCTGACACACCATTATCTTCAAATAGTGGACAAAAATATAGGTTCTCTACATTCCCTGGATGAACAGAAGACACAATCACACTGTCCAGACTCTCACGTAATCTCATTTACCCTGTGATAGTGCAAGAGTGTCTAATTCTTATCATGCTCAGAGATTAGCTGTGAGAGCGAGAGCTTCATCTTCGCATTTGCTGTTGACATATTTATTTTCTTCTGTTTAGAAATAAGACCCATGTCAGTCCAATGTGTGAATGACTGATTCAGACTGGTTTTTGGTCTATTCTCTACACAAAGCTATTATTCTGTATGACTACTAGACTGTACAACACACAAGGCTTAGGAACAGAAATACTTCTGCTTGCGTTTGAAGCGTGCACAGTTTAGTTCCCAGCAGATATACCAGAGCAATCTTTTAGCAAATAAATAAATGAGACATTATCTTGCAACTGTAATGGCTCTCAGTACATCGGAAATACATAGTTACTTATCACAGGGGCAGTCGTGGCCTAAGGGATAGGGACTTGGACTTATAACCCAAAGGCTGTGGGTTCGAGTCCCATGTCCGGCAGGGATTGTGAGTGGGGGGAGTGAATAACCAGTGCTCTTTGCACCTTCAATACCACAACTGAGGTGAGACCCTTGAGCAAGGCACTGCCCACTGCTCCGGGTGTCTGTTCACTTCTCACTGCTGTGTGTGTGCACTTGGATGGGTTGAATGCAGAGCACAAATTCCTAGTATGGGAAACCATACCTGATCACATGTCATGTCCTTTCCGCTAAAGATCCAAATGCAGCTTTCTTAAAACACAGCGTGGTGTTTTACAACAACCAAGGTAATATCTGAGATTGAGACAGAATCGTAATCCTGTGACAATAGTCAGGGCCGGTAGCAAAACATAAAAAAAAAAAACCACGGGTAACAGTGCTGGGGTCCATTCTTCGTATGTTGTAACCACATCCAAGATCAAATCATCACGCTAACTATGAGCTCACTAATCCGATTCTAATCGATTGTAGGCACTTTCTTGCAAAAAGACATGGAGAATTACTTTAATCTGATTTCTGAATCTGCTAATAAAAAAGCTATGAAAACTGTGGGTATTTGCTCCCCACTTCAACTTTTTGTGTAGGCTATCCTTTAAAAAAAATAGCCCTTTATTGCATTTTTCCTCTTTTTTCCTCCTCATTTTCTTTCTTTAAAGAGTATTTTGTTTTCTTGTTATTGTCTGTTCAAATGTCAGTTTTGTGGATAATTAGTTTTTTTTTTGTGCTATCTGTATGTTTTTGAATTTAGCAATATGAAATGATAAAATAAAAACTTTATTTTAGTCCGCGTCAGTCGTGCTCTTTAACCAATCAAATCTGACCTCGCCATTTCAACCAATCATAACCCACGAGGAGCGCAGCCTAAATCCTGCCCCCGAGCAGGTTTATGCTTACAGACCTGTTGCTATGACAGCAAGTCCAGGATCAGTGTCGAAGAAACGAACGATCCAAGATCATGCGAAATCAACAACAATCAAATCCATCTAACTTAGTTAGTGAGGTACGAAGAACGCACCCCAGGGTCAAAATCCAAGTAGAGCAATCCAAAGTAACAAACGAAACAACGAGACAATAAAAAACAGCCTTGGTAAGTCCACTACTTTTGTGCTCACATGTTACTGTTTTTATGCAGCTTTTGTTGTTTATTTTAGTACCAACCTTGATTAAACTTTTGACTTTTGCAGGTTTTTCAAATGTTAATCCAGTGCAACCAACAAAATCCAGCAAAACCACAGCATAAATAGTTCCTGAGCACTGAATCTGATATTTACTTGTTTTAATGTCGAGGCAGTGGAGCTTCACAAAGTTGTCAGAGTCATCAGCTGACTGGGAGCAACATGTGGGAGAGCCTGCGGTGCGAGCACTTGTTCTGCCACCACATCTACTACAGCTGTGAAGTTGCAGACATTAAAGAAAGTGCTAGCATGATCTCATATAAAAGTGGAGCAAGCCGAGACGCATGAGGCACACATGGTCGGCTCATGAGCACAACTATTAAAGTTCTTTGAGAGCTGAGAGGCCCTGCCGGCTCGGGCTTCTTTGCTGTTATGTCTATCACTCAAGCACTTTCATGCGGGCTTCCCTGTCCCGTCAGCCTACGTCTGGGGTCACTGCACTCTCCACAATGCCTCCTTCCACATCAAACCCCAGCCAGCAGGATATATCCTCTCTCTCTAGCTCCTGCTTTCACACAGTCTCTTCTCTCTCTCCTGTGGTAAAGGAAAGGAAGAAGGGGGGTATACCTCGCTCCTGGGTGAGGATGATGAGGGGCTCCAGGCCTTTGAAGTGTGATCTGAGCCCCTGCAGACATGCCACCCTGATTTACAGTGGATGAAGATCCTCTTTGGGTGGTGTGGACTTTTGAATTTAGCACTTCCAAACCACTGGAGCCAGCTTTACCTGTTGTTAAAATTACTTGTAGTCATGTTTTAGGAGGAGATGCCAATTTTTGTGAGCCACGGGGAGTGTTTCAGATTTGATTTTACAGGGATCATATCTTGTATCATATTACACCAGACAACAGCTGTGCAACTGATGCTTGTAAAGTGTTGAATGTTAAAGCAAGAGATATCTGAATAACTAAGGGCAAAGTATGTAGGGCATTCACTAACTACCACATAAAGTCACAGGATGTCACACTAATAACACATGCAGGAAGCAGAAAAGGAGAGCAGGGGAGATTTAGACCTTCCAGGCAAAATCTGGAGCATATAACACCAGTGCTTTTAGTGTGAAAGTTTGCATCTGTAAGAAAAGCATGATTGCAAGAGAGCTAGAAAAAACACAGCAGTCAATGCATTAGCTTTAGAAGTTCATGTTCAACATTGCATACATTTATTACAATTACCTAATCTATATGATTTCTGTGACATGATTTCAAGAACATGTGAACTTCATCTCCAAAGCTGCTCTGAGAGTCACTTCAACAGCATTTCATTCAAGAGAAACTACTCCCAGAGACACAAAAACTCAAAAGTTTTTTGTTTTGTTTTTTTGTCGCCAAAATAAAAATCTAAATAAAAGATATGTTTAATGTAACCTTTTAAAATTGTGGACACAATGTTAATGTTATAGCTAAAGGTAGAATCTAAATATTAATAATTACACAATTATTAAAACTTTATTTTAACGAATAGCACAGTTTTTCATCAGTGCTTTGGTTTCAGTGTTTTGTCTTTATTTGATTACCAACTTTCTGATAATAAATTTGTAATAAATAATTTAATAAGGAGTTTGATTAATTGTGCAAGTTTTATGATTTCACATTTACATTTATCAATACTCAATTAATTAGAGATGTTTAAAATTATTAAAATTCACCATTGCAATGGAATCCAGAAAAAAAAGAAAATTCATAAAATAAAAACTAAATATGAGGGACTGTATAGGGTCCTAATTATTCTTCATCGGTTTAAGAGTGGGTGTGCAAATGTCAAAAAAAAAAAAAGATCTTCTATTTGGATTCTAATATCAGGAGAAGTTAACCCCGAGGAGTGGGCCTTCTTGCCCTCCTTAAGCCTCCCCAGGGTTCTCCAGAAGAACAGCTGCTTCCTGTCTGAGAGAAAGGCATCCAGCCACGCTGAGCTAGCCATCTCACTGACAGTAAATCACAATCTTGCAAAGTTTCTCCCATAGACTCAAAGCCCTCTCACAACTCAAATCACTGCCCTACTAAACTGGTGTCATGTGTCCAATATGTTTTCTATTATGATGCACATAACTGTGTCAACCACTGTAAACATTACATCAAGTTTGGAAGGCACCAAGGGGCACAGCCCACTGAATACACAGGCAGGGTCAAGGAGTGTTTCTCAGACGTGAAGATCGTGAGTTTTTTTTTTTTTACTTTTCAATGAAAAAGTTCTGAAAAGTCATTGTGTCTGAGATCAGACTGCCCCCTGCTGCTTCACTGCTCAAATACACCAAAGGGTCTCATGAATTCATTCATTGCTCAATCTCTGAAGCGTCTCACAACCACCCGCTAACTCATGGATATGGTTTGCTTTCCATTGGTCTCTTTACGCAATCATAATTTTGTGGGGCTATGGGGCTCTTGAGGATATGAGTGGGTTGTTCTTTCCAGTCTGCAAAAATCCACTGTCCTGTTCACAGCATCCAAGTCAGAGGGAGGGGAAAATGTTCATATATATTCACAATACTGCCAATCAAAACATTATCGTTATCACAGTACTTGGACCAGCATTGACAACATGTGGTTTTACTCTATAGGATCAGCTTTGGTTTGGGATTTGGGGATACAAAGGAGTAGAGGCTCAGATTTGGGTTTGAAATAAGCTGTAGAGATAAGATATTTAAAGCTGCGGAAGTATAAAGCGACAGATCTTTTCTTCAGTACTGTGGTGCACATCAGAGTTAAACATTATCAAAAAAGATAAAATGTATGATGGAGATGAGGTTTTACCAACTACTTCTTGATCAAATTGAGACTTTCACAGTGTTTGAACTTAAATGTGAGATATCTGCAACACATTGAATTACATTTGTTCTTGAAGGGAATGCTCCACGATTTACTTGAATGTGTTAATGTTGAATCATTTGTGATCAGCTTCACCTACAGAAGTGAGAAGGGTTTGTTTTTATGAATCTTCGTATTTATTTTTTTCAAATACCTTTCCTGATAATGTGCTAGTTAGCAAGATCCGCCGCTAAATGTGGCCAGGCCCGCTGCTGGCCAAATGGGTGCCCTAAGCAGAATAGTATTGTTGTGCCCCCTCCCTCAAAAAAAAGAGGAGGGGGTCAAAGCCTGTAAGGGGTCAAAATAGAACTTTCTATAAATATAAAAGTAAATAAATTAATTGTATTTACCTTGTATTATTTTTAAATTACAATTGTAGCCCTAGACAGAAACTATAGGATTTTATTAATACAGTGTGGTAGATTTTATGGTCTTAAGCATTCAGAAATCACACAAAATTAAACATAAGTTATAATAAATTAAGTGGATATGTAATTTAAATCTTTGGTCAATATTAAAGATTGGACCGTCTTGTAACAGAAATTATCAGGCCTTTGGTGCCC
>JAUMHP010000023.1:133064-143703 GCA_032361065.1 Enteromius trimaculatus
ATCCTTCTCCTACGCAGCCATGATGTTGTGATTGATGCAGAATGTGGTCTGGCATTGTCTTGTTGAAAAATGCAGGGTCTTCTGCATGGCTTCATGAAATGGCTTCTTCTTTGCACTGTAGAGTTTCAGCTAGCAACGGCGGATTGTGTTCACTGACAATGGTTTCTGGAAGCCCATTCTGTGATTTCCTTTACAGTAGCATTCCTGTTTGTGGTGCAGTGTCATTTAAGGGCTCGGAGATCACGGGCATCCAGTATGGTTTTACGCCCTTGACCCTTATGCACAGAGATTGTTCCAGATTCTCTGAATCTTCGGATGATGTCATGCACACACAGTTGATAATGAAAACTGTAGTCTCTGCAATTTTTCGCTGAGTAACACCTTTCTGATATTGTTCCACTATCTTTCTGCGCAACATTGTGGGAATAGGTGATCTACCCATCTTGGCTTCTGAGAGACACTGCCACTCTGAGAAGCTCTTTTTATACCCAATCATGTTGCCAATTGACCTAATTAGTGTTAATTGGTCTTCCAGCTCTTCGTTATGCTCAAATTTACTTTTTCCAGCCTCTTATTGCTACTTGTCCCAACTTTTTTGGGATTTGTTGACACCGTGAAATTTTGAATCAACATATTTTTCCTTTAAAATGATAAATTTTCTCGGATTAAACTTTTGATCTGTCATCTGAGTTCTATTACAAATAAAATATTGACATTTGCCATCTCCACATCATTGCATTCAGTTTTTATTCACAATCTGTATAGTGTCCCAACTTTATTGAAATCCGGTTTGTACATAATGTATTGATGTTTCTCTCTCTCTTCCTTTCTCATTAGCACCACTGCATGCTGGTTTAGGCTCAGTATGGAGCGGATCTCTGTAGCATCAGGAGTCTGGTTTGAGCCGGTGCTGTGTGTTCAGCGACTCCAGCTTCCACACAGAGACTCAGTCACGCTCCAGACAAAACACCTGCTGTCCACTCGTCCTCACTGTCTCTGCTGCTCCTGCTCACCCTATGTTTACAATTATAGCCAGTGACCTACATGTATCCAGACAGGACAAGCCAACTGTCCAATCAACACTGAGTCATTGAGATGATGTGTCGCTGGTGTCGGTGCAGATGAGCATGTTTTAGGGCTTGATGTCCCGGTGGAAGACCCCTCGGCTCCAGACAGCCGTTCTCCTCACAAAAGCTGTGGAGATCCTGTCAAGGATCCGGCCGCTACATCATGATCCTGGAGTGGCCAGATCCTTGACAGGATGGTCAAACCACTCCAGTCGCTTCAGGACACTGGGACAGACAGGAGCTGAACTGACCCAAGTCATCAAAGCCACCTCCAGCGGCAACAGACCCTGACCTTCCTCCAGCGACAGAGACACCAGACCCTCGAGTCATCTCCAGAGGCCTGAGCGTGTGTTTATGTGTGCATCAAACCTTATGTGTGTCCTTGTGATCCTTGTCTTTATTTATGTACTTGATGGCCACCTGCAAACAGAGGAACCACAGTAAATCACACCTGCTAATTATGATTATAACCTTGTCAAGTCAAGTCAAGTCAAGTAGGCTTTTGTCATTTCTTGTCATTTCAACCATATACAGTAGTACACGATGAAACGAAACAACATTCCTCCAGGATCAAGGTGCTACATATGACAAAGGTTACAACAAAATTAACAGAAAAACTGACTAGCTATTTAACTAAGAGGAGACATCAAGATTAAAATAAATTAAATTAACATTATAAATTTTACATTTAAAAATATAATTGAGACTATCTACCAATTCTATCTAAAGTCCTATACAGAAAAAAAGACAAAGACAACAAAGTGCACGTGCAAATGTGCAGACAAAAGTGACAGCTCCTGGTCGTTCGTAAGAGGGGTGGACTTCATTGCTGTCACGTCGTGCTTCTTGTCGAACCATGCGTAGAAGCTGTTCAGTGCATCTGGAAGGGAGCTGTCACTGTCACAGGCAGGTGATAATGTCCTGTAGTTGGTGATGGCTTGTATGCCCTGCCACATGCGCCGTGTGTCATCGCTGTCCTTGAAGTGGTTGTGGATTTTCTGGGCGTGTGCACGCTTTGCCTCTCTGATGGCTCTTGCTTTTCTTAGGGCTCCACCTTGTCCCCCGCTTTGAAGGCCGAGTCACGGGTCCTCAGAAGAGAACACACCAGTTTCTGGTTGGGTTGTGAGATGATGATCTTGGAGACAGTGACGTCATCTGTGCACTTGTTGATGTTGCTGGTCACTGATGACGTGTACTCCTCCAAGTCGGTGAATTCGCCGTAAGTCGCAGCCTCCTTAAACATGTTCCAGTCAGTGCTCTCAGAACAGTCCTGAAGTTCAGAGATGGCTCCTGCTGGCCAGGTTTTCACCTGCTTCAGAACCGGTTTTGAACTCCTGACGAGTGGTCTGTATGCTGGAATTATCATAACAGAGTTGTGGTCTGAGTAGCCGAGTTGCGGGCGGGGCTCCGCACAATACGCGCTGGGGATGTTTGTGTAAAGAAGATCCAGCGTATTTTCCCCTCTCGTTG
Organism: Enteromius trimaculatus; assembly: GCA_032361065.1. Taxonomy (NCBI): domain Eukaryota; kingdom Metazoa; phylum Chordata; class Actinopteri; order Cypriniformes; family Cyprinidae; genus Enteromius; species Enteromius trimaculatus. Next base: position 135,602 of record JAUMHP010000023.1, read on the forward strand.
CAAATCCACATACTGATGGAATTTAGGCAACCGGCATCAGGCAACACCGAGGCCTGAAGGCTTGGTTCCCTAAGCAGGGCGTGGTCGTGTAGCTATTGAGTTGTAAAAGTTTTCGGTGGTGGTAAATACGGACACCGTTTGCGCTGATGTCCATATACTGAAAAAAATTAACTCGCTACAACACGAAGTAAACAAAGTAGGACAATTTTGGTTCTGGAGCGGCCGCTGCGAGCTACTGCCACTCCGCCATCTTGGAAACCAACTAAACTTGTGCTCGGTTTATGCCACAAGTGTCACGAAAAAGTGCTGGTTGAATGAATGAAGGAGAAAATGTCTCACTGGCCATCCATCAGATCTGAGGGTCCCAGCAAACACAGAGCCGAATCCACCTTGACCCAGCATCGGGCCCTTTATATAAGCTCAAATTTATATAAAATCTAATATCTCACAATTTTAGACAATAAATCTCGCATTTGAGATTAAATAAATGAGCATCCCTACAATATAAACTCTGGGTCTCTCTTGTTCTTTGAAACCACAATACTCTGAAGGACTTGGTGCAGAAGTGTGTAAAATGGCCTTATGTTATTTATATCATTTACATGAATGCACGTCATTTCTGTCTCTACACTAAGTTGCGCTCTTTGTCAGTTCCACACACATAAACGTGCACGCACCACACACACACAAGTGAGCACACTCCCCGCTTTCCATATTTGTCAACTAAACTATTTGAATTTTATTAAAACTAATTTGCACTGATTCATTGTGTTAAATAATTTTTGTTTTTCGTGCATGTGGGTCAGGAGATGAAGTTTTAAGCCTGTATAAATGTCAACAAGCTGAATTTTTTTACCTATAATGTAATTTTGTTAAAACTCATTTTGAAAAAATGGATATTGAAAAAGGTATCGCTCAGAAACCGGTATCGAAACATTTTGAATGATACCCTAGTCCAGAAGATAATCACTGACACCCTCCACAAACACAGTAAGTCACAGCAGGTCATTACTTAGGGTGACCATTTTTACTTGAAGGGACTTCTACATTGCCTAAAATATCTAGGTTTTAGAGAAAAAGAACTGGACTGTTACTCAGTGGTCCAAAGTCCCCTTTTAAAAAAAAGGAAATTTTGCATTTCATTTGTAAATTAAGGTCTGGAGGAAGACTTCAAGTCTAGTGTGAGGTTTCTGAGGTTGGCAATGATTTTGGGTACTGTGACATTTTTGGAGCACTTTATGTTTCCATCTGCTGACAAGATTCCTGGAGATGATCACAGAAGTAAGAAGCAGAAGTAGGCTGCATGCACTGCAGTGTGAAATGAAAAAATACAAATCATTTCCTGTCAGTGCTAAATCCCACTTATTTTGCCCTCAGAGATCTTTCAATACACTTTGAGTCCTGGATGACTTCTTTAAAAGGCTAATAGAACGTTGTGCCCATGTAGAAAAGTGATTTTAACTCATTTAATTTTGTATTTTTACATGCCTGGTCAAAAACTTCCCACAATCCTTAAGACAGAGACGCACCAATCAATCAGAGAAGTCATGGATATCATGTGAACGTTATCATGTAAATCGATTAGTGTTTTTTAATACACACAAATAACACGGAAGAAAGAGGAAAATAAAAAAATAAAGTATTGTATTTCTATTATACTTTATTTAGCTAAACTAGTCCAACGAAATGTCTCCTTTCACAAACCAAAGCCTCATAAAGCCACCAAATGCAAGTATGGGGTTTGACGTCAGCATCCTGAAATAAAGTATGCTGCTGAAGTAGAGGAAGTGAGAAAGCAAAGGTTTAGTTTATTGACACTGGACTTACTCTGGAGGTGACTACCTTAATACAGCACTTTCTGGCGAATGTGTATTTCTGCTTGCAGCTGCATGTGACGATAATAGTGTCTGTTCCTGCTTTTGTAAAGTAAAGGCTTACTGCAGTAATGAAAGACCAGAACGGACAACTTCTGATAATCTTCAACCATAAAAAAAAAAAAAAAAAATTTTTAAAAAAAAGTCACATGATTGCTGACACCTTGACTGGTAGCCAGTTGTGGAGAAAACGAACAGCCCAGACATGAGAATAAAATAAAGCAAGCAGCCACCTCTATTGGGAGGTAAATACTGGCATCAGTTTAAATATATAAAAATACACTGGCTTTTATTGTGAATTATATGTACACACATCAAATGTACCAAACAGAACAGGAGTATAAAACATTTTTTTCTTTAACAGTGAAGACCGTATACATTGAGCCCTGATGAAGCGTCCACAAACAGTTCATTTGAAACACCACTGCCCTCAGTTTGTATAGTACGGGGGAAAAGATGTATGAAACTAATACAGTGTGAAACTGCAGAGAAAAGATGAAGCGTTACAATATTGTAAGAGTTTTAAAACCAAATACAGGGTTTGTGGATCCATCATCCGCAATGATGCTCATGTAAAAGTGTGGCCAAAGAGCCAGTTTGAAACAACTTCTTGGTGTCTAGAAATTCTCAACATTTTACATAAATAGTGACATAAAAAAAAAAAATAATAACAAGGCATCCCCCGTCATCTTAGGCTAAACATGACAGATTCTGCTGTTTTGATCCGGTTATGTACTTGTGTTTGCTTTCACTTTCAAGCTGGCATTTTAAAGAAACGGATGAATCAAAATGCATTAAAATGACATCATTTACTCACCCTCATGTCATTGAATCAGATCTAATGCATCATGTGCAAGCAGCTCTTTTGACAAAACAAAAATGAATGATTATTATCTGTGTGAGGAACAAAGCATAGTAACTTCTTTCACTGAAATCTGCAAACTCTGCCTTTTGCATTTCACTGAGTGAGTACAACACATCTGGAATGACGCGAGTGATATTTCCTGATTTTAGGAGGCAATATCTTTTAAAGCATACACATTCCTTGCATTAAATCCGTTTCTTGTAGCGCAGCTGAAATCAAGTCCGTTTGCCAGGTTGTTCAAGAGAGAGTTCATGAGTATAGAGGAGCGTTGTATTAGTAATACGCAGCTAAATGAGCAGAGACGGCGTGGGCTTCTTGCCAGGCCATGCTTCTTTAGCGTACTTCTTCTTGCGGGGTTCACTGAGCGGGTCGGTGGCGTAGGGGCCGGGTAACGGTGTGGGGTTGAGCACGAGCGGAGGCGGCGGGGCCTCCTGGGCCAGGTCTACGTCCGGGGCTGGGTTGGGCAGGGGTAGCGGCAGTCCTCCCAGGATTGTGGCTCCGCCGGGAGCTCCTGGGGACTGAGCTTCATGACTGGCAGGGGGAAGGTCTCTGTAGAGTCCACCTGGCAAAGGGAATGCATGCATGTGCCTAATCACGGTTTCCTCGATTCCCAGAGCATTGCCTGCCATTCTCTTCTTCTGTTGGGTGAACAAACACAAGCATGTAAATCGATCTCTCTTTCTGCATAAGGCAAAATGACTTGAGAAGTTACCTTAATAGGAACCACAGCTGTTGTGACCATGTTTCTGAAGCGTCCAACAGAGGGGTCGATGTCCTCTAAAAGAGTTAACAACAAACACCGTTTATTTTCATAAAACCACCAAAATGTTTACGCAAGGAAAGAAGGCGGGGCTATTATTCACAATTACAGTGCACTGGATAGCTGGCCAATCAGAGCACACCTCGCTTTTTTAGAACAATGAGCTTTGTACAAATCAAACAACTTCAGGAGGCGGGGCTTAGAGGAGAAACAATGATGTACAGTATGTGGAAAATAATGTTTTCTTTAAACACATTGCATTACACCAAATACACAAAATAACATTCTTTTTAGCAACAACACATAACCTCTTTAATTAAAAGAGCAACTGCAGAACATCTTAATGTAATTTAAGGCTGATCACTCTACCTGGGTTAATGATCTCATCTTCTTCATTGAAGGTCACTCTGTAGCTCTTCCTTTTCCTCTTGGGTCTCTGAATATCCAGGTTGCCCTCCTCTATGGTGAGGGTGGAGATGCGCTTGTTATGTGCGGTGTTAAACTCAGTCAGGTTCTGCCAAAAGAGCCCCAAAAAAGACCTTTTACAGAGCTGTTTATTCTTGCAATGGACCTGAAACACCTGAAACTAATTTTGTAGACCAATTGTGCCTGTGTAAATCTTATTTCCTGGGTTTGGGGCGGGTATTAAATCTACTTAATTCCCAGAAAAATGGATTCTTCCCGAGAGCCACATAAACTTCATTCTAAAAATAATTTTCAGAAAAAAGTTGAGGTAGACTTTTAAAATTCAAAAGAATCAAAGTCCCGCCCAAACTCCCGCAGACCCAATCACAAGCTCACAATCATGACACCACACCCCGTTTTATAGCATAAAATAAAAAATAGTTAAAGCAAACTTTTTAGAAAAACAAACACTTAAACATACATCAGCATGATAATAACTACTTACAATGATGTAAACTATCTTTGTAAAAGACTTTATTTGAAGTGTAATTTAGTTATTTAGTCTGTCTCACGTCTCATTAGATTAGATGGAGAGGGTGGGGTCACCTAGGGGCGATCAAAGACGCGACGGCTTCACTTTTCAAGACTCGTGCGGCACACCCGCTCCGAAGCGGTGTTCAAGATTTAAGCCTCTTTCACACAGTGATAACAGTAAATTCAGAACGACTGGTAAATTCAGAACTGCACAGTTCACACAGGCAACGCCATTACGTCTTTTTCTGGAAAAGCACCATTCACACATCCATTCCAAAACACTGGTAATTTCTGTGACATCATCATTAACCTCTAAACAGCTGTGCTTGTATTTGTAAACGTGCAGTCAGTTGATGGTTTCATTTTTGTGTCAAACTTTCACATTCATGCAGCTGCTTTTGTCCCAGAGACGACGTTTGTGATGGTCACCTATTTTCAGATATAGGTTTTCAACAGTGTTTTCAACTACTCACATTACTGTAATTAAGTAGTTTTTTCACGCACTTGTACTCTAAGTATTTTTAAAGCTGTACTTTTACTTGTGCTTAAGTACAAATTCAGCTAAATAAACTACTTTGTTACTTTTAAATCATAGTCGGTTACCGAGTACGCCCACATTTTTAACTGATATTCAAAGCTTTGATGTATCACGCAATCGTAAAAGTACCAATAAAAGCAGTGATATGTAAACCAGGAAAAGCTGATGAAGAACATTCTAACCATGTGCATGTCTATGGAGACTCATGCAGGTATGTGTTACTCCGCAGCGGTGAAGGCCTGACCAGGTCACAATAGTTAGAATAAAAGCACTTCTTATAGGTGTACCGTAGATATCCGGGATAAGACCGATCAGCGGCTTGAAGGCAGCTTTTTAGAGCGTTACATATGAAAACCTTTTACGGTCACTATTGTGACAGATGGGATTAAATATAGCCAGCTGAAAAGTAACAAGTAACTAGTACTCAGTAGTTTTTGAGAAGATTAATTTGTTCTTTGTATTTTTTTGTCACCAGTACTTTCACTCGTAATTGAGTATTATTTCAGCAACGTAACAGTAGTTGTACTTAAGTACAAATTTTAAGTACTCTTTCCACCACTGCTTCTCAGTCATTGTTAGGCGACGCAGAACTGTGCTTTCGCTCATAGAAAAAATGTGTGCTTTTTTAATGGCTCAATATTTTCCAACTGATTTTGCTATGGTACCCAACTCGGCGCTGATAACTGAAACTTTGTGTGGTACCCAACCACAGAAAATGTAGTATTGTGACATCACTAGTTAGGACTTGTTCCTTCACTATAGTATTTTCATATTTGTGTTTATTCCATTTTTATCACTATAGAACAGCCGTAAAAATTAAGTTCATGCAAACGAGTGAAGCAGACATGTACCTCCAGCTCAGTTTCTTCCTCTGGAAGTCCCAGGAGACCCTTCAGCTCCTCGTCATCCCCGGTTTTACTGTCCCCGACGCCGGAGCCCGGCTGACTCTGAGGTTTCTCCCGAATGGTGTAAACACGTGTGGAAGCACCAAACGACATGGTGGAGTCAATGGGAACCTGCTGGGGCTTGTGTGGCTCCAGGCGAAGGTGTCCGAGGAACGTACCATGTGCTACAGGAAGTCAACATACATGCTGGTTTACCGGTCCACTCTTATCTTTATGATCATGTGGCATGACCGTCATTGGTCTCATGCACTTACTGCTGTTGAGGTCGATGAGAAACACTCTTTTCAAATGCCTGTGGTAGACGAGGGCCGCGTGCACCCGAGAGCACGACTGATGGTCGATGGTGAAGTCACAGACGTCTGGGTTTCTCCCAAACAAATAATACTTCTTTTCATCAATAATCAGTTTCTGCAAAGAAAGTAATTCAGTGGGCTGTCTGCAGCCAAAGAAACTTAAACACAAACCTTCGGATACAACGGAGACTGGGTGGTGTGACGGCACAGTAAATGGGGTAGTAAAAATTAATAAAATCTTTTGGGTTGCATTCAATAAAAAAAAAACTTGATCCACTCCTATTTGACGTCAGGCTGTGTCCACGGATGAAAACGCTTGTATTTAGCACACATTTATTTATATTCGGTTTGTCACACATAAATAGTGCAGCAATCATTTGATTAGTCAAGAATTTGAAGAAAGAGTACAGAAAGATACTACTGGATTGTTTTTCTCTCCATCACATAGTCACTTTGTAACTTTTAGTCTTTTTTTCAGAAAACTACTCATATACAAAATAGATTGTCTTAATGCCCTGTGATTAATCCACTGGGAAATTTAGTGCTGTCTATTAGTTAAATAGTTTCTCTAGGTGCCATTCTATATTGACATAAAATGACTTGTATCATAATAAGAGTATTTGTGTGATATGGCCCATGCATGCACAAGTATTTTCTTAATGTGCCCTAGAGTTATAACATCTGAGGGAGCGACTCCCCTCTCAGAGCTTAAATCTCAGGGTCTTGTGTTTCTGTAGCACCATTTGGACCCGACAGCCACGATCACGCATGCATCAGTATGAGAAAACTCAACTGAGCCGCAGACAGAGAGGTCAGTATCTGGTGCATCCCAGTCACAGCTTGGACAAGCAGTCAAGCACAGAATGATTAAATACACAAATAAACCCATATTTAAATGTCTTATTTGATTTTGATTTGTTTTTGTGCTTTTTATCTTGCATAGAGACGTGCTGCTTTAAGAATCCTTAAAAATGCTTTACACTTATTCTGTGAAAAACAATAACAGGTCTGGAACAACAGAAGAGAGTACAATAGCAAACCCGTCAAATTATTAGCAGATATTCTTCAAACTCAATGCAATACCTCAACAAGTTTGTCTCCTTTCACCACGTCCAAATGCAGTCCTGCTGGAGGCTTTCCTGCCCTGAGGAAAAAAACAAAAAAAAAAACAAGGCATGAATGAACTCGTAAACACCCCCAACTCATCTACCAAGGTGCATTTACTAAAAACAATGTCATAAATAAAGCATGATGCATCTGACGTGTTCTCTGTAAAAATCTACTCCGATTAAATAAATGCAACAAACACAAAGAATGAAATATGTAAAACAAGTTTAGGTTGCACAGAGTGGCGGTAGATCTGCTAAAGAGCACGAGAGCTAACAGTTCGCTATAAGACTGATTGTTGTTTTTATGCTGGATGCAATAAAGCCTTATTCACGCACTAAATCCAGCTAATACATGAGTGTTTTTCGTTTCTTTTTACCAAGATGGACAGTCGAAAGATGAGTTATTTGCTGTAGTATTTGTTGCCATTGTCACACATGCCCCCTTGCTACAAGCACGCCAAGCATCTTGGGTAATCTACTCAAACGGATCGTCTTCCGGCTCATTAATATTAAAAGAATGACGCGACGTTCCTTTAAAACTCGCGATTGATTGGCTTAAAGGCAGACGTGAGTAAGTGGGCGTCACTCAAGTGGCGAATTAGCGAATCACGCGGTGATGAATGACGGGCATTAGTAAACGCCCCTTTAGAAAGACCAACCAATAAACAGTTTTGGTAAATTAATATTCATGAGCTAAGCATTAGCCATATTAGGACTTGGAACTTTCCGGGAAACGGTTGTATAAGCAGAAGCCAACAAAAGTGAAACCGCATAAACAATCATTATTTACACAGTTATTGTATGTGGAAACAATACGTA
>JAUMHP010000023.1:143803-157873 GCA_032361065.1 Enteromius trimaculatus
ATAGTTGACACAGAATTGAAATGCATCAATTTATATAAATATATGCATATAAAATGATTATGTGCAGTTGACTAAGGTTAGGATATATATTGTTTGTGGTTCTGGGTGAGTCCCTGTGAGACTTCCTCTCTGAACTATAGTTTCTGAGAGAGCTCAGCTCAGTGCGTGATTGTCTGTCAGCTGTCAGAGATGGGAGACCTCCACTCTCTGCGACTCTTCATCAGCTCTCTGGATCAGCAGTCTCTACCCCGCATACTGCAGGTCTGCTCTGGGGTTTATTTCCAGGGTAGGTTTATATAATTTTACTCTCTTTCTGCGTATGCCTTTTTTCAAGGCATAAAAAGCACTCACTCAAAAGTTTTTTTTTTAAATTATTATTATTTTTTTTTATTATTGTGTTCTACTATGTCCATATATATATATATATATATTTTGCATTGTAATTGTTAATTATTCTCCCAGTTGTATCTTACAACATCATCATTTTCTAAAATGAGGAACACAAATGTTTTCATAATACCCACATTGTGTTTTTGATGTGTCCCAGAGACATACAGTCATTTAAAAAATGTATTGACATTTTAAAATCTCTAATGCAGGCACAGACAAATGTGACTTGGTCAGTAAATGATGTTGTTTCTGTTTAGGTTAGGTTGACCTACTTTTACATTTGAAAATAGAATGAAAAAAATACAAAACTAGACAATGTGCATACGAAACCTGAATGCACAATATCTTATTTTATGCCTGGGATCTTTGAAACCCTAAACTGAAGTAATGTCAAATGAGCCAAGCGTGCCTCAAAGTTAAAATGTCTTACTTCAGTGTAACATTGTTGTTATTGAAATGGCTGCTGGGGTCTCTCGGACCCCAAACAGGACATGGGGTTTGAGATCTTTTTTTTTTTTTTTTATCGTCAGTGTGGTTTACGCTGCGCATCCTTAGCTCAAGTAGATGTGTGACCGAAAGTGTTGCTTTAAAAACCAATAGCTTAGAAAGAGGTAAGGGTCATCTTAATAATTTTGATTCATATACTATAGATTTTATGCACTATAGTAGTTTTATTGTCTGTCAAATTTGCTTTAACATGCATAGTCATGATTTTGTATTTTAAATCAGTGGTTGCCAGATTTTATATTTAATATAAAATAATGACCTCAGCACAGTATTAAAGATGTTTGTAATATAATAAATATCTAATGAAATTCGTTTTTTAAGATAAGGGAATGTCACGCAATTGTCCAGGTTGGCATTTGCCAAGTGACAACTGGATTTGCATCAAAATACATAAATAAGCAATAGTTCTTTTGTAAATTGTATTGTTTGTATATTTTTCTGTACACTTTCCCCATGCTGAACATAACAAACCTACCGCCCAAGCCAAGTCGAGATCTACTGCTTCAAATAAAGAGGATGTTGTGCATTTGAAGTAAAATATTAAAGTAAAACTAAAAAATACAAATTAAAAAAAAAAAGTCTGCTAACTATAAATACTACCTCGCATCACCAAGATCATATCGTATTCAGAATAATTTTTAAATAGTTTTTCTCAAATGCATATCTGTTATTTTAATACCTTTTAGCAGGGTTTCGGAGCAGAATATACATTTCTATTATAAGACATGCGTCAATATCATACATCATCATAGAGGACATGCTCATTTTAGGTAATAATAAAGTGATTAGGGAAATAAACAATGAAATATAAGATTGTATATGCAAATGTTGCTAAGGTATCTCATTATTATATTTAATTGTATCATTACGCTTTACCTAAAGAACACATTAAAAGTAAATCAGAGACTTTTACCAGGTTTACACTATTTATAGTATAGCAAAAGCCATGTTTACCTTCATATTGTGTATAGTAAAGTATATCTAATCGTTTTCTAATATCTTTTATACTATGGTTGAGAATCTTTGTACAAATCATTCTGCAAAGTTTGGTTCAAGTGCAAGTGTCCTGGAGCTGTCAAAGTCCTAAAAATGTATCAAATACTCAGGTACCCAGTATACATAGAAAGTGCAAATTGCTAATGTGCTCTATCTTTTTCCACCCCTTTTTTATTGTTTTCTTCAAAGGCTGTGGTATGTTTGACTTTGTGATCAAAGTCCAAAGTCAGGAAATTCCTATAAAATGAACACAGGAAGTTACGCATACAGGGCATGATGATGTGCTATGTATTTTCAGGTTCCATTTATGAGCTTTCAGGGAGTGAAGTGTGTTTAACTACTGGAGATTTGGTGAAGGTGATTGGTTTAGAGCTTCTGTCTGTGTCTTGCGAGGAGATTGATACTGGAGCTTCATTTGAGTTGCCAACTGGATATTCAGGTGAGCCACTAAACAACAGCAAGGTGTTGGTAAAGTGATACAAACTAGAGTTGAGTATTTGGACCAAGTGAAACCACGTGTTCACATTACTGAGTAAATAACAGCACATACCATTAGAAGTAGACACGATACACATAGTATTTTTCATTTAAAGCATTGTTGGAAATGGCAGAATATGTGACTCCTACAGTTCTGACATCAACAAACAGAATTACAAAGAAATAAAGACATACAGATCCTATCCTATTTTGATCATATCACATATTCTTCATCATATTGTGCCTAGATGTTCAAAAATGCTTTAAGTTGGGATCATGCATTTAACACCAAATTATAGGAAGAGAAGAAATTATTAACAACAAGTAAATTACACTTCTTAGTGTATACTGTCACACATGTAAGTGTACTCAACTGGGGGCACCATAAATATAAACTAAAATACACTTTTAATATACCATCTCTATTTAAAAACAAAATAGCAGTTTAGTACACTTATGTACGCTATGTATGGTACACTTGTTTATTTTAAAGGAATAGTTCATCCCCAAAAAATGGTCAATGGTGACCCAAAGCTTGGTTACAAACTTTCTTTGAGAAAGAAAGAAATACAGACTTGAAACTACCTGGGGATAAGTAAATGATGACAGACAGATTTTCCATTTTTGGGTGAACGGTTCCTTTATGTACAAAGTTTTAATATATTACGTACAAAATTATAGGTGCAAATATTGCACTTTTTTTTTCACCTGGAACAGCCTAATCCAAAGCAGCTGTCTTTCCATGAAGAAGACGTGATGCTACAGAACCTAAGCCTTCAACACGGCTGTGGTTCAAGGAAATTCATCTGTAAGCTACTGTAAAAGCTAATTTGTTGATTTTAACACCCTGTGCATCTGTGTAGGTCACTTCAGTCTCGTTGCGGAGGACCTACCGTACAACACAATAGAGGAAATCGTGGGGTTGTGTCCTGTTGGAGTGGACGCCTGCGGCTCCTTCGCCTTCATATGCCAAAACCAGCTGACTATAGACAACTTCACAATACCCGCAGAAAGACAGCTGACCCTGCTGTCAGTGGAGGTGGCCAGAGATGGAGAAAGACTGGCACGCTGTCAGGTGCTGGGGCACAACATGTCCACTGCAGAGATACTCCTTCCTCTGGCACTCAAAGGAGAGTTTTACGAGTGTCAAAGTGACCACGGCTACTCTCTACAGGAAATCATGTCTTCATCTAGACTGAGCTGCCGTCGCTTCCGCAGCAGAACTGAGAACAACAGTGGAAGCTCGTTGATCTTCAGCCCAGTGTATGAAGTCAGTGCCATCATGCATAGTAAGTGCAACAGTGTTACTTGGTAAATATTTCCCAGGCCTTTTCCCAAAGCTAGATCTGTAATTGTCCAGCACATGGGGTTCTGCAGTGATGATGTATTTTTTTAGGATCACATTGGTTCCCTTGACAAAAACCCCAAATATTTTCCCATTGGCTTTTTGCAGAAACTAAGCTGTGCACAACCTTTGAAGTCCCATTTAGCCACTTGTTAGCAAACGCCATTTTAAAGAAAAAGTAAAATGTTGTAGAATGAAACGTGAAAATATCTTGCACTTATCTTGTGTGAAGCACAGACCTCATTTTCAGGCCTTTAACCAAAAACCCATTCAGAAACCCACTGACTTCATGGGTTTTGGGTTCACAAAAGTACATCATGATTATTTTTCACCTTATGAAAAAATACCAATCATAAGCTGGTGAAGAAGCTTCACTTCTCATAGAAACCATCGTTGTGTTGAAATGCACAGACAAACTCTTTAATGATAAAATATTGCATGTCTGTTTTTTTTTGTTGTTGTTGCTAATTTTAAATGGTGCCAGTAGTGTTTAAGATTCTGGTATTTACAAAATAAAATAGATAGGAGTTGGTTTTGCACGCCTGGAGTGACTACTGTACCTGAATGCCTTGCAAATATGGAAACAGAGTTAACTGACTTTCCTTGAAAGCAACTTTGCAATGGTTCATTCCAACTGGAATCATCAAATGGTCCCCACCTGTACTCAGATTTGTCTAAAAACATCTATGTGATGGGTAATATGCCCAATAGATCATAGACAAAATTTCAGATCTCTACTGTGCGTTTTTTTTTTTTTTTTCTGGGCTAAGAGTCTTAGTCCAGAACTGCATAAATTACATCTCACAGCATTGTTACTGAATATAGTCTTATGGATGTTGAGATATTAAGGTCCAAAAATGGAAAACAATAATTTACACCAATGTTCAGAGCAATATTTCCCATGAATGACACCAGGTGTGAACATAAAACATGTTTTTTTTTTTGAAAGAGCATATTCTTATTGATAAAATATAAAAAAAATGGGATGGGGTTTGCCTCATTTTTCTGTAATGATTTTTTTTTTTTAAATCATTGTTGTGTGACATTCACAACTACTCTAAAAGCAGGTATTTTGATAGACTGAGTCAGTTGGAATTATCCATAGGCATCCATATTTTTGCCAACTGTTACAATGGAACACATTTACAACGGACATCGGGAGAACTGACTCGGATTCACCGACTACAGACATTCAATGGAATGCAACATAAGTACCTAATCTTGATGCTCCACCCAATCCAGTGAATAATACATCCATTTTCATTGAGAAAGCAGTGCAATATGCTACTTGTGTGTATGACCGACAATGGTGGGTTGGTATCATCAGAGACGTCTCTGACACAGAGCAAGACATTCAAGTGCTTTTTTTGCATCCCCATGGCCCAGCTAGAGGCTGCTTTCAGCCAAAAAGGGAAGATGTCTGTTGGGTGCCTCTCCAGCCCATCATAATCAAAATTGATGTGCCAGTTACTTCCACTGGATGATGCAATGTCATAAAAGAAAATGAAACTGGATTCAGACACTTCCATGAGCAACTTTCAGTAACTGTTATGTGACACCTTCATTTGTGTTGGTGGTAAACATTATTAAAGTGACTCATGTCTGGAAGTAAGTTTTTTTGTATAAGTGAAACATTAATTAATTCTGTTGAAATGCCCATACCAAGTTGAGTAGCAAAAGCGAACAATATGATCAGTGATGAAATTCTTTTTTTTTTAAATAATTGAAAAATGAGACAAAACCCCATCCAAATTTTTTTTTTTTTTTTTTTACATTTTATCAATAAGAACATGCTCTTTCAAAAAAAAAAAAAAAGTTTTATGTTCACACCTGGTGTCATTCATGGGAAATATTGCTCTGAACATTGGTGTAAATTATTGTTCTCCATTTTTGGACCTTAATACAGTATCTCAACATCTGTAAGATTGTCTGATATCAAAGGATCTGAAAGCCATGGTACATATCAGACCATTTACCAAGTCATAAGTGTTATTGTTTTTTAGAAATTAAGATTTATACATGATATGAAAGCTGAATAAATAAGCTTCCCATTGATGTATGATCAAAAATTAAGTTTTAATGTATTTTTCGGTAAGAAATTGACTAAATACCTTCATGGAACATGATCTTTATTAACTATTTTTGGCAAAAACAAACAAACAAAAAACAATATTTTTGACCCATACAATGTATTTTTGGCTATTGCTACAAATAGACCCCAGTGACTTAAGACTGGTTTTGTGGTCCAGGGTCACATATTAGATATGTTCTTAAATTTGTAATAACACATGTTATTGTACTGTAACTCTAACCCCTGGTTTCACAGACAAGGCTTAAGCCTAGACTAAAATGTAAATTTGGGTTGCTTCAACTGCCTTTGTTTTCTCTTAAAGGAATGAAAATTGTGCCATAATCTATTCACCCCCAATCCATCCTAGGTGTATGTGACTTTCTTCTTTCAGACGAACACAGTTTTGAATTTGAATTTTTGAAAATGTATCATGGCTCTTTCAAACTTGGTAATGCTGATGAATGGTGGCCACAATTTAAAGCTCTGTAAATCTTGCGTTTAGTTAAAGGTAAAAAAAACAAAAAACTTGACTATCTTATGAGCTTGTAATTTAGGTTATAATTTTAAAAATATAAATATTTTTGTTACAAAAAAACATCAATCTGCTTCTGAGGACGTGATAACCCCTCAAAGGGTTATAGGTCGGTTTTATGATGGATATATTCCATTTATGGAGCTTCAAAATAATGGCCGCTATCCACCAGCATGCAAAGCAGCAGGACTGAACATATCATAGAGCAGAGGTCACCACGTTCAGTGCTGGAGGGCTGGTGTCCAGCAGAGTTTAGCTCCCACTCTAAGGAAATACACCCGAAGCAGTTAATCAAGGTCTTACTAGGTATACTTGAAACGTCCAGGCAGGTGTGTTGAGGCAAGTTGGAGCTAAACTCTAGAGGACCTCTTTGATGACCTCTGTCATAGAAGATTAATGGTCTTGGAATAATATTTCTTTTTCTTTTTTAAATATAGTGAGGAAGAACGTAGTCAAGTTCCCATCCAGCCTGGAAGTGGATGTCCAGGACGTGACCGAACAGTACCAGGATTTAGTTTTTATAACTCCATTTTCAATGACTGAAGTTGCAAGTCAGCCAGCGCAGTCCTTCCCGACTATGGCAGAGATCCTTGATGGCCCAGAAGGCAACCAGTTTTTTAATTGCAGCTGGTTCCAAGAACTGCAAAAGAGCAGGCGGCTTGTGCTGCACGGGTGTGGCACCACAACAATTATCTTAGCCTCAACTCCAAAGGGGAGGAAGGGGAAACAGTACTTCATCATCTCAGAGCGATATGGTGGACGGATGAGAAGGAGGGCAAGGGAATTTGAATCGGTGTACGAGCTCTACTTGGCGTTTTCGCAGTCACCGGGTTTGAAAGTAAGCGTGACCCGGCACTGCGAGGAGGTGGAGGAAGAGGGAATGCCTGCGCTCAGTGTTGGAGAGCAGCTGGAGGTTCTGGGGATAGCGCAGATGGAGAAGTCCGGAGCTGCTCAGAAAGTAGAATGCTTAATTTGCAAGCGGACTACGGAGGTGGACAACGACGATGAGGACGACGAAGAAGATGAGGAAGAGGACAGCGAGGAAGTCTCTCTGCCGCTCTTTATGACCGGTCACTTCGTGGAAAAGCTTTCAGACAACAAAAAGTATAAAATAACAGATTTGATAAGCAGCACTTTGCCCCTGGATGTTAAAGTTGTGACTCGGGATAAAGACTTAGAGAAAGATCCCCTGATGGGGTTAGCAGCTATTAAGCTCGAGGAGACTTTCACAGAGACCACGGTGTTGACGAGTCTACCACATAAACCAGACTGGTGCTTCGAGCTGCCAGTGCGCTGGTTACAAATGTCTCTCTGTTTCAACACTGATCATTTGCCGCTGTCCCCAGAACGTCACATAGAGACAGTCACAGAGATGACAGAGAAATTCTACTATGAATATCACAAACTCGTAAGCAAAATTGAGGAAGCGCCTCCTCGTCCACCAAAAAGAAAGCCATCCAGTGCAGAAGTGCCCAAGAAGTCCTCCAAATCTGAATCAAAAGCGGCAAAACTGAAGAGCTCTGTGACCAAACAGCTCGACAGTCTTTCTCTGGGTCCGGCGTTGGGCAAACGGGCTCCTCCTCCACCTCTGCCCCAGGATGTAAGCATCAACCTTCATTCACCCACAACAACAAAAATGCAGAATTCAGATATGGTTTCATAATGAGTCATTCTTAAATCAGCTATCGCAGTACTGTCTATTGTCATGCTTTCCAAAATCCCCCTCTGTGGTTTTTGAGGGACGGAAAAATTATTTTCTCACATATTTGCAAGATTTCCTATTTAGTGACAAAAATAACTTTTCCCTTTAAATTGACCTTTTATAAGGGCTCATCTGTGCTAACACATCACACAAAATGAACCTCGCTGAACACAACATTCTAAGAAAATTTGTAGATAAGTGAGTGTTTCCTCCTGAAATTAAAGAAATTCAGAAATCATCTTACCCTCTAAAAGAGTTCTTAAGGTCCGAAACTGTTAGGAGGACGTTTAAGAGTTTCTTTAGCAGTGGAGAAAATAGATGAAACATGTAGAGGAAGAAGAAATTTGTTGAGTTAATGAAACGCTACACATTAGATGATGTTTGTGACCAATCTTAGAGACACGCTAACATCTCCGACACCACACAGAAATGCCATAGATCCAGAAATGGAAGTAATCACTACGATAACATATTTAGCAAATGGAAAAATGCAGCTATGCAGCAGTCAGGGGCAAACAATTACAGCACTTTCAGAACCTGTTTGTGTTGCTGTTCACTTCCTATAAAAATTCATAAAGGGTGGCAGCATGGTAAATGAAAAATAAATAATATTCATATCTTTGTGTTTGTACAGTACAGTAAAACAGAAAAAATTACACCTGTGATTTCAAAGTGAAGGCTTATAATAGACCCTACTCTTAAAAGCGCTTTTATTGCTTCTTGGACAACTAACCAATTAGTCTTCAAAAGAGGTCATCGGGATCAGCCCTGCCTCGTCAGAAAGATAGGTTTTTATTTTTGTCTTTTCCTCGGTCAAGACTTGCTCTCAGATTGGCCTTGAATCACTTTTAAGCTAAGACTCCTAGCTAGAAATGTTTTATTAAGCTAAGATAGGAGCTCCCTGACAGGACTCCGATAATCTTTATAAATACGGGCCCTTAAGTTTATTGCAGCTCAGCAGGAATTTACATAGCAATTACAAATGCATAAGTAATATTACTGTATGCGATCAATGTTTTTAAAATAAAAAAAATTAATACAGAAATATAAAGTGAGGGAAAATGGGTCTAGATAGATCAGTAATGAATCATTCACTCGACTGATTTGTTCAAAATGCGGATGCACTGAAGAATAAACCCCACTGTGCTGACTGAAGAAACCCAACAGGTGTCCAGTGTAATTCACACTGAATTACTTACATTCTCACTATGCAGATTTACAGCACTGTGGTCAGTTATGGTACATGGCAACTCATTTTGGTAAGACTTTATTTTACGGTTACAGCTATTAGTTGCTTAGAAGCATGCATATTACTACAATACTAGCAATTTATTAGTAGTTAATAAGCACATATTAATGCCTTATTCTACACCCCTAATCCTACCCAGTACCTGAACGTAACAACTTCAGCACTAACTATTAATAAACAGCAAATTAAGAATTTATTGAGGGAAAAGTTAATAGTTGACTAAACGGACCACTTAGGCTGTTGGTTTCCTTCATTTTCTACAAGAGCTTGTAATTCATAATGGCAAAATCCATGTGTCCAAAACTCAAGGGTGAGAAAAAGAAGATTGAGTTTTCAACTATTAGTCCATGCGTAACCCTTCGCTTATAAAGTTTGCTGCAAATAGCATGTGGGATGGTAACCATGGATGTGCTTATGACTGAACAGAAACACTATTGTTACATGTTCCTCTTTTCTTATTTGTTTAGCTGGCTCAGCAGTTAATGAATATATCATTTTTCTCTGGTGTAACTCCATTAGACTGCAGAGCAGCCCCCTCCACTATTGCCTAGGAAAAGAACATCAATAGCTGACAGCGTCAGTGCACACAATACGTATGTAAAAAGCCCCACGGCATCACACAAATCAGGTAAGTTTCTCTTTAAGTTTTAATATGATTGTTTCAAGCTAGATATTTGAAATAGCACATTAAGGAGCTGAAATATTGTATATTAATCTATTCTTTCCTTTTCTTCCTCCAAAAAAAAAAAACAGAAAGGAACCTCTCCGACTCCGACCATGACTACGAGTCTATCGAAGAAACAATTAAAACCCCTCATGAAAGCTTGTTTTATTAGTTGAAAGACTGTATTCTGCCAAAGATACTAAGAAATCCAAAAAAAAGTTGCAGGTAACGTGGAGTCCTGCACCAGCACCGAATGTTTCAATACTCAAAGACAATGCAAGGTTCAACAAATACAGCATTTATTGTAAATGAGACAATGTCCTTTTCACTGGTTTTTCTTTACGGCATGCTGAAGTCCAAAAAATAGCTTTAAATGAAGGGTTTTTTTTTCTTTAACACTATGTAGATGAGAAACAGGCTTATTAAGGCAATACAGATTAGTTAGACTTCATTGTCTGTTGATCTGAAGTGGTCCTCATCGATCGTAGAGAATATGTGTCCCTCGTTGCTGAGAAAATCCACAATTTGCCTGTAAGAACAAAAAGAGAAGTGAGAATCAAACTGGTGTGAAAAGAACTAGTGTTTAACATTGAGGTGTTTTTTGTGCAGCCCCCCCACCGCCACCATTGTCTTTGTTTAGCATTTCATAGAAAGAATGTTGACAAGCATTTGCATACTGCAATCTTTGAAACATCTGGTGCTATCATCATTAGTTCACCAATGCAACTTCAAATAAAGCCAGTTCTTCTTTTTAACCTTCTATTCAAAGAATTCCAAAAAAAAAAAAAAAAACTATCATAGTTTGCAATCTTTTTAACATTTACAATAATATAATAACCTTTATTAGTAAATGCTGCTCAATTATGATTAACTGTAACTGAAAAAGATAGATGCTAAACATTTTAATCACAGCAAAAAAACAAAACAAAAAAACATTAAAATACAAAAGTTACTTTAATTTGTAATAATATTTTACAATATCAGTGTTTTCTGATGAAGAATGCTTTGATCAGCAGAAGAGACTTACAAGGCTTACACTGTAATGAAGGTTATCAGCTCAGGATCAGTAGATGCTGTCACTGATTCACTGCTGTTTTTGCAACTTTAGATTTAGTAAAGAAAGCAACATTTCTATGATGCATGTGACTGGACACCAAGAGCGGGATCACTGTGATGATTAACATCAATAATTGCTTAGTTCTCACGCGGGTCACACTTCATCATCATTTAGTGCTCATATCAGTTGACACTATCATCTCACACTTGTTACTTGTTATTAATTCTAATGGTTTGAATTCACTCCACTTTTTTTTTTTTTTCGCGCACACTGTCACACATTTATTTGCTGATTTTTATATTTAGTTTTGTACTGTTGCCGTTTTTCTCAGCATTATCCTCTACTGAGATACATTTTGACTGGTACAATCTGTGTGGAGCTGAAGGCAGAACCGGCGTCAGAACAAACCAGTCGACTGTTTTAGAAGACAAACCTCTAGAAGAGCACTTTATGGTCATTTTTTTTTTAATTTATAAAAACCCCTTCCTGATGTGCACGTACATCTGGTGTGGCTTGAAAAGGATTATATATTTAAAGGGGTTTGCTTCCTAACTACGTGCTGACCTTTAAGTGGTTAACTCTTCAACTGCCGTGTTGAAAAATACCCCATTTATTGTATCCTGTCACAAATGACAAGGCTTTTAAAAATGGCTTGTCGTCAACTTGTTCTTTCAATTAGCACTGGTTTTGCATTTCTTTGAGGAACTAGATAATCGTAGGCCTCATTGATCTGGACTCACGCATCTCAGATTTTAAGTTTTAATCCACTTTAATCCAGCTTTTTCAGGAAAATTAATATCGTCTTAGGGTCAAAATGAGTGGAAAATAAAACTGAAATTAAATGCAAAACTATGACTACTTTGTTAAACATGGAACTAAAAGAAAAGAAGATCTTGAAATACAATTTCTACATAAGAACAGAATATCATAAATTGCGAAATGTTGCAAATGATGAGAACTGAGCTCAAGTTCATGCAAAACCTCACATGAACACCGTACCCCGTCACAAAATAAGAGGAAGCCTCTTCAGGGAAATAAAAGACGTGCTATTCTCCAAAGCTCATTTGACTCAGAAACTGAAACTAAAATAGAGGTAGAACACCGTCTTACCCCCTCTCTGGGTTAAGGTCCACTATAAAACAGGGATATTATCATTTTGAATGTTTAAATTAGTTTATTTTATTGTTAGTTTTAGTTTAGTTTTTATTTTGCAAAAACATTCCCGTTTCAGTTTTATTGTAGAAATGATACTTTAGCAGAAGTCTAGGATGATCTCCTGTGTAGAACAAAGCAACACGTAACATTTTAGCAAAGTTTGATGTTTGCACAGTTAACTCTTGTGCAGCACAATGACCCTGCAGTGCTGGATTTGAGGAAACATGCTCTTAGTGTCATTGAAACTCTGTAAACTATTTTTGTCCAATGCATTAAAATGGTTGGATATTTTTGCACCGGTCCACACTAATGTATTTCCCGTCTCTGCCTCTATAAACGAACACAATAAGAAGAAACGATCTAAAATGCTTTGAAACGGTGCACGCGTCATGCACTAAACAAGTCAGTCTTTCTAGCACAGAAAATTATTTTATTTTAGCTAGTTTTTCAGTTACTGTCGTTGTTTTACTTTTTCACTTATTAAGAACATTTAAAATGATTTCAGTTTAAAAAAAAAAAAGTTTTGGACCTATAGTCTTAGTTTCAGTTGTAGTTTGCTACAAAAGCTCTTTCTGTGTCCCGAGAGAGGTCTGTACCTGATGACAGTGACGCTCATGCTGTTCAGCTTCTGCTTGAGGTCTTGCATGCTGATGCCTTGAGGCTCATGACAGCTCTTGATCAGACTCAAAACCTGCACAAACAGAGACCAGAACCCACTTCAGAAACACACACACACACCTGGAACCTTGATACTTTTTACAGGATGAATAAAATATACATTTACTTTTTTTTTTGATTAATAATCCACTAGTTTACTTGCATTGGTCTGGGCCAAATACAATGTGGATGTTTTGTGCTTTGGTGCGGTTCACTTTCACACTGCCCTTGTTGCAAATGAACCAGAAATTGTAAACAAAAGCACACATTGGACAGAAATTATCATGCAGCAAAAAACAGGAACATGCTAATCAGATCTTTCGTAGTGCAAGTTTTATTCTTTTACTGGTGTTGTCAGATACTAATGCAACATGAAGAAACCTATGAGCACCATACCATGTTGTAATTAAGACATGCCGAAAATAAAACCTATAGATACTTTTAATACAGCATATTAAATATTAGTTTAAACATTTAACCTTGATAATTGTGCGCTCTTCATATATGGGAAAGAGCTACCTCGCTTTCATACGGACTACATAATCAGATAACATTTGTTTTCAATTTTTATTCATTCATTGATAAGTAGATACTAAGCTTTCATATACATAACCAGAGAATATTCGTTTCCCATTTTAATTCATACATTTAAAGGTAAACACTTCAAGCTTTATATAGATATATTTCTCATGTCTATATTATATATTTCTAGATTCAGTTGATTTGTTTCTCTGTGAATCAGGAAAAACTAAAAAGTGAAAGCATCGTTGCACAAAGGGTTAAAGATGCTGCATTCAACTTTAGACTGTAAATTTAGATTTCAAATTCAATATTGATTTTAGAACCACTGAAATTATTTACATTATATAACACAAGTGCTTTATACGTAACTGTAATTAAATGACCTAAAAATGAACAGGAAACCCTTTACTTTTTCAGTGGATAAACAATTAAATTACAGTTACACTCAACACTGGTGTGCATTCACAATATCAAGACAATATTTTTTTAATAAAGAAAACATAGGATGCCATTTTTTGTGGGTACTCTCCATAGGTGTAATGGTTTTTATAATGTACAAGCCATATTTTCAATGGCCCTACACTTGAACTTACCCCTTACAGGAAACTTTTTGCCATTTCAGATCAATACACACCATCCAGTGCACTTTATAAGCTTGTTTCCTCAAGGTCAGAATTTACTGGTATTACTATCTTTGTGGGTAATGTGATAAATACCGGGTACACACACACACACACACACACACA
>JAUMHP010000023.1:166261-184774 GCA_032361065.1 Enteromius trimaculatus
CGGTTCAAGGTCCAAATGACAGTTTCAGTGCAGCTTCAAAGGGCTTTAAACGATACCAGACGATGAATAAGGGTCTTGACGTAGGCGGAAGTACCGTGTCGTGAGACTCCATCTCATCTTCTCCTCTAAGTTCAAAATTGTAAACACTGACACGGTACTTCCGCCTACGTCAAGCTTGACCTTTTCAGCGTAATTGCGTGTTACGTTACGTCACCAACGCGCATCACAGAACAGAGCAAGGTGAGTGTTTGTGCTCATAAAACTTAAACTTTTTTATTTATTTTGGAAATGACCGATCGTTTCGCTAGATAAGACACTTATTCATCGTCTGGTATCGTTTAAAGCTGCACTGAAACTGTCATTTGGACCTTGAACCATTTGGGTCCCAATAGAGTCCATTATATGGGGGAAAATCCTGGAATGTTTTCGTCAAAACCATTAATTTCTTTTTCGACTGAAGAAAGAAAGACATGGACATCTTGGATGACATGGGGGTGACTAAATTATCAGCAAAAGTTTTTTTAAAAGTGAACTTCTCCTTTAATTTTAGTGAGTTAATTGGGGTTTTGCAGACTAACTGAATAGTTCTTTCACCACATTATGTAAAGTAGACCACGCATGGTTACCTTACCTTCTGTATCAGTGAGAGGACTTCCTCTTCCTGTGGGGTGGATAAGCTGCAGAGTGGACCAGACTCTGTGGCATTTCATTGCTATGCAAGCTTAGGCAAGCCCTGCAACAAAATAATAATAAAGGTGAATGTCAGTCTTCAAAATGAATGAAGAGTTAAAACATCAGCTGGAAAACAGGTGACAAAAGCAGCTGGGAGTAATTCAAGAAAACTGAGATTTCTGCATTGAGAAATGAAAGACTAGTCAAAATTGGTATGAGTTTGAAAAAAAAAAAGTCTCAGTTGACGGAAATATCCAATCCTGCTTTCATCTATTTGGAGTCTAGGTTTAATATGCACAAGGGTCATTTAGAGGTTGCGATGGCAAAGCCGAAGCACCAGCCCCGCCTCTAAAGGTTCTCCCGCCTTTATTGTTCCATCAAATTACACCAGCCCTACCAAGCATGTCTGAGCTACATAGTTAATAAAAGTCTGCCGAGAGTCACCGAGCGCATGAGGTCGAGATTGTCGCTGTGGAAACGTGAGATAGCAAGCACCTGTTCCTTCCCAGGTGCCCTGTCCTCTAGGGAAGGTGTGGCGATTCCTTGGAGTGTCATCGGCTGCCAGATTCAACCCAACACAAAGAGCTGCGTCTGATACAAGCATCCAGCTCAGCTCTGCAGCCAAACCATGTGCACTGAACAGAGCTGATAGCGCTGGCACTCATGCTTACCATGCAAGACTTGAAATTTGTGTGAGCTTGGTAGTAGAAGCTTAAAAGCACCAATCTGAATAAAACAGAAACAAACAAGTGAGGTTATAATGCAAACACACAAGGCCAGAAATATACTATGCAAGTACACAAATGTGAATGCTTGGTCAACATACTGCATGATGCTGCTTGTTCAGGTCTGGTGGTAAAAAAAAATGTTCAGGTGGAGTTGCTTTATGATGTGAAGCATATTTTGCTTACCTTATTCTGGAAGGCGTTTACCTGCCTAGCAACAACAATACCATCAAGGGTGCAATTCCCAGGTAATGCACATACTGACACATTACATTCCTGGAATGCTAAATGAATAATGTATGGTTAAACTCCATTGATCGTGTCAAAGATCACGTCGTGACATCCAATCCTGGAATACAGCTCGAACACAAATCACTATACGTCTACAGCAGACAAAACAACACAACAACAATCAAAGCTAAAAGAGAGCAAACGACATGTAGTCACACGGGGTTGAATGGAGATGAAATGTACATTTGCGCTTTTGTTTTTGATGGGACACGAGTATCTCATATAGCTCAGGTTCTGCTCCCAATCTTAAATATGAAATCTCACAACCTCCACAATCTGTAACAGTATTTAGTTCTCTTTAAATAACTTCAGTTGCCTTTTGCATTTCAAATATTAATGTCAATAATTAATCATATATCCTCATGGTTTAATTACCAACCACTGCCTGAGTGCTATGAAAAGAACTGAAAGGACAGTTTATGGCTCAAGTCAGTGTGAAATGCTCTTTTTACTGCTAGCAACAATGCTACAATAAAACAAAATATATAAAAGTTTCAGTCAGAAATTTATTAAATCACAACTGCTTTGTAAAAGAGTGAGGTGATTTAGAGTGGAGACGTTTGTGACATCAACTGAAAAAGATGGCAAAATGATTATGCTTTGATAAAAATGAAGACAAATTGCTTTTCTTTGGGATAACATGCCTGACGAGAGCAGGAAATGTTCATTAAGAAGCCCATTTGGATTTCAGTGCTTCTCAAGCATAAACATCACAAATAACAAGCTACTAAATGCTAGCTATTAAATGTTTCTGGAAATGATCAGTCGTGATTGATGTTGCATGAATGTCTCTCACGACTGTCGCTTTAATATTATGCCGGGATCAGCAGGCCCATCACAAACAGATGTTTTTGAATGCTATGCAAATCTTTGCGCTTCAGCACTGCGAGTAGGTGTAAGATCCTGTTTTGCTGTGGTCTATCCTCACGTCCTGAAGGATGATAAACAACCTTGAAAAATAGATCCAGAATGCGAGACTAGGTGTATGTGAGAAAGGTCTATGTTAGGTTTAATAAATACTGTTATTTATTATTTAAATAATCTGTACGCTGTGCTTTTACTGCAGTAGTCTAATGATTGTCAAAAGGAAGCAATTCAAGTTCTGAGCTTTAATACAAAAATAATCTCAGAAGCAGTCATTAACAAAATGACTCAAAGTAATATGTCGTCATGGTAATAAAGTCTGAATCTAAAATCACTGGACTGAAGAGAAAAGATCAGTGCAAGACTTTTAATTCAACAGGGCATCCCCAAGAAAAAAGTCGATCTATGTCCAACCAACAAATGTTAATATAAAAACCAATAACCCATCATAAAAAAAATGGATATTGCCATAATGTTACATCAATGAAAAAATACATAAATACATGCATGGCAGTTTGAATAGGTTTTTTTGCAGAAGAAATCAACTAAATTATTTAAAAAAATAACGTTACAGTTTGTTCTGACATATTGCAGCAGGACAGGTTACCCTTTAATTTCTTCAGAAAAAACAGGACTTCCTCCACTGTCCCATCCGTTGTGCTTTTATAAAAATGGAAACATGAATTCTAAACATACGCACTTGATCTTCTTGACTCATGCATCACTGGACAACATTATAGCAACACACCAGCATATATGAATGAGCCTGCAGCGAGCATAACAGGGTTGATGCTTGCAAAATCCAGTTAGCATCCTGACCGACGGAAAAGAATGCATGTCACAGCAAACCTCTACAGTTATATATGTATTCATGCAAAGCTACAGTCTGGTCATTGCGTGCCATTTGTGCAAGCCAGTTCTCCAAATGTGTCTCGTCACACATCAGAGTTGAGGCTGAGGTTGGCTAGCCGCGGGTCCGAGTTGATCTCGTATCTGTAATGGTATCCCTCCATATGATCTCTGCACGCATCACGGATATTGTACATCCACCTCTTGATCCCTTTTCTGTTAAGGTAAAGAACCAGAAGGAAGATGACCCCAATGAGGGCAAGGACCATCCCCAAGAACACATAGGAGGGCTCCAGCGCACGGTCCATTGCATCTCTGTTGTTGCTCCAGCACAAGAGCTGTGATTGTTTCAGGGTTAAAAGTGGGGCATTTTTCAGTTCTGCCGGGCTAGAGCAGGTTAGGTTTGATCGGTCTAACACAAACTCATGCTTCTTCAACCAAATCAGCATGTCCTCAATATTGCAATCACAGCGCCAGGGGTTTCCTGCGAGTCTGACTCGCAAATCCGGGATGGAGCTGAGCTTCTCTAGGGTCACGTTAGGCAGGACTTTCAGGGCGTTGTCTCGTAAGTCCAACTCTTTAAGCTCCAGACTCCAAAACGTGTCATTACTGATTGTTACAAGGGAGTTGTTCCTCAAATCCAAAACAGTGAGGTTTGACAAGCCCGTGAATATGCCTTCTGGAAGGAGCACCAGGTCATTATTGGACAAATCAAGATGGGAAACCTTATGCAGGCTGTGTGTGAAAACATCTGCAAACACACTGATGTAGGAGTGATTGTATAAGGATTTGCTGAGGTTTAGAACCTCAATTTTGCTGTCTTGAGGTAAAGCCTCAACGCTGAACTGTGAAATCCTGTTGTTGCTGAGGTCAAGAAAATGCAAACGCGGCAAGTTTTTGAACACCATGGAGTCTAATTCCTCCACTTGGCTTCCAGACATATTAAGGTTTGTTAAATGTTCCAGCGGCCTGGGAAAAGAGTCATTGTTCAGAATCCATATCTCGTTTCCATAGATGTTAAGTGTGGTGATGTTTTCTGGAAGGGGCTGTGGGATGGATCTCAAGTTTTTGCTAATACAGTTCACCTCCGTGGTTTCGCAAGAGCACTGGGCAGGACATAAAGATAAGGACGAGCAGGAACACGTCAGGAAGAGTAAAACACAGAGAGTCAGGTTACACATGTTCCTTTGTTTTCTCTGAAGTTGAAGCAAAGACAATAATCCAACTTCGGACATTCTCAAGAGATGTAAATCAAACGGCGGGAAACTATTTCTCTCCACAGAGATGAAAGCAACGTGCACGCGCTTCTCAAACAACCGTTTAACGTAAAATCTCACATCTTTTTCTTTGTTCTTTCATTCAGGACACCCCCTTGGACTTTTAACTCCTCGGTAGTAAGCAAACGATCCCAGAGGCGTTTATTTTGATTCCGTCACTTTGTGCGTTTGTATCGTCACTTATTTTTTTAAGTCCAGAATACAAAAACGAGTTTCTTTAAAAGTAGTTTCTCCCAATCCTTCGACCGAATCCTGTCCAAAAAGTCCTGAAGTATTAAAATTCCTGATTTTTTTTTTTTGATAAGTCGCCGCAGATACACAAACCTGTAATCTTGTGTGTTCTTGTATTACGCTCGAGGCTCGGCACCTCTGTCCCGCTGCGCGCGCTGTAATGACTCTCCCCCGCTTCGCGCTGGATCCACTCTGAGCGCTACTCACTGGACTGTACCATCACGAGCAAACAGGGGGCGTCAGGACCACACACGGTCCTGCAAGATCCAGCAGACTTGTGAAGTTTTACAAATGGTACATTCTTTTACGGGGATGTGCAGGTAAATAAACCAATAGGTACCCATCATTGATATAAAACATTCTGAACATGACAGAACCAATAAATATCACCAAAACATATTGACAATAAAACGTATAACACTGTCTGTATACGTATAATACTTTTTTTTATTTAGCGCACATAATTTACACTTCTAACTTGCACACAACATAGCTGTAAATACAAAATTGTCTATTTTTATTATTTAGTATTATTATCTGTGTCTTTGCACTATGTAGCTTCTGTCACTAAAACAAATTATCCGCATGTGTAAACATACTATCGATCTTTCTATCTAATATAAATATGTAATATGAGTCATGTGACTCATTCGTTAGGTATGCCCCTTAACCCCCGCCCCCGCTGTGCTGACGCAAGAAAGGGGACTCCCTTGCCAACTCGCCGTGACACAAGCAGCCAACCAGCACACAGTGTAGTCCGTCAACGAGATATGCGCATAATCATAAATAACTGGAATGTTTGCAATAAAATAAGACATGTTTTTTTATCACAAGCACAAACTGTGAAGTCCTTCACACGCCGGTCCGTCCAATGACGAATAACGATACAGGGCTGCAAGTTGAACTGCCCAATGAAATGTAAGGATACATGTCTGACGGGCCAATCAGAATTCGTTTTACTCGTGTGTCTACATGTCTCGCTCTTACTTAACCGACTAACTCCACTGCAACATATTTGCTGCAAAACATCAAGGTTTCCTGTAAAGATGTTTCTGCGGGTCTGTCGTATTGGGGATAATACAAACATGTCCTTTTCTTTCATCTAGCGTCAGGTGAGCGAGCCATACTAGCGCTTTGCCTTTTAATCATGAAGTGCGTTGTAGTACATAGTTCAGCCCAATATGGTTCATAAATAAATATGCTGATGATGTGTCAGTCACTCAGAACAGACTTCATGATAGATCTCACTCGATATTGTGTGATATGCGCGATCGGATCGTGTTTTAGTGGAGACGTTGTTTCGACAAAATATTAACGTTACAGCGTGAACACAGAGTGATTATTAAAGTCCCTGACTGACGTAACATTTAACGAGAGAGAGGTGTGTGCTCTCCAGATGTTTGGTACTGACTCGTTTGCTCAGTAATTTCAGACTTGAACTCATTTATGAGCACAAAATATCCAAAAACAGAAGATGTAAGACTGAAGGCTGAAGCCATAATTAGCTGATGGAGGTATTTGTAAGGTGTCAAACTACAAGTGCAGCCCTTAATGTTTCTTCAAGTATGTAACTTTTTATCATTTTTGTTGGTAACTACCAGCTTCGAAGGTAACTCATTATTCCCGAATTATTATTATTCCATAATCTTTTGTTTATTTCTTTTAGTACTTACTGACTATTAAAAGACACTATTGTTGATTTTCTAATGCTGTTGTTGTGTATATTTAATGTTTTGCCTTAGACCCAATCTTAAAGTATGACCTTCCATTTGATATTTATTACATATTAAAATATGATCCACTGTTAGATAAATAATCTTACTATATATATATATATATATATATATGTATATGTGGATATATATATATATATATATATATATATATATATGTATATATATGTATATATGTGGATATATGTGTATATATGTATATGTGTGTGTGTTTATTTATTTTTATTATTAGTTGTTTTTTTAAGCTTGGCTGAATTTTAACACACACAAAACGGAAAACCCAGTCAGTTATACAATTTTACATAAAATAGCCTAGAACTAATTTGAGTGCTTTTATGTGGTTTTAAGTACATTTTGGTGAAAGAAAAGGCTTTATAGTTTAGTGTAATCATGAATAAAGCCACAACGATCTGGCGAATTTTGCAGTTTAACTGCCCCTTTAGTGGTATTGTTGTATACTGAAGTTGATATTAATCTGAAAGCTGTTCTTTCTTTTCAGGGACCTTTTGCAATTATGGAGGCTTAAATAATGAAGCGTTTTGGGGGGAAGGAGTCTTTCCCCTCGGAGTTGATGGACTCTTGAATGGACAGTACTGGATTTGCCTTTTGTAAAATACGATAGAGTACAAGTTAACTTATTTTTTTGAGAAAACTGGAATATATTTGTACGTTTTTGTACAGAGAATTTAGTATTTTCTTTGATGCTCATGAAGGTTTTGTGGAGGGTGTTGGTGACATGGAGGAGTGAGATGAGCTAGATCTTCACTCTCGGGGCCGCTAGGGTGCTGTGGAACCTCAACACATGCACAATTCTAGCGCCCTAAATTCACCGAAACCTAAATCTTTTCTGTCTTTTTTTTTTTTCCATTTTCTTTTTTTATTCATTGCCGTTATTTAAGAAATTAATTTCTGTGGTAGTCTGAAAAGTTAAAGCGTAAGCTGTAAACGGGTTTTTTGGCTAGCCTACAGGCTAGCGGGTGAAAGCTAAAATGAGTCTGGGCAGCCCAGACTGCACACCAAAGTGCCGCTCTGTGAGGCACGCAGAGGAAGTGATCGCCGCTCTGACCAGCGGCTCGGAGGGCTGTCTGCGGGGCTATCTGTCTGTCCACTGTCACAATGCAGCTACCCTGCGGGACGAGTATGGGCGTACTGCTCTGCACCTCGCAGCCTCTCTGGGCAAGCGTGACCTGCTTCAGTGGCTCCTGGACAGCAGACACGCTGACATGCTGGCGAAGGACAAAGAGTCTGGATGGACCGCACTGCATCGCAGCGCCTTCTATGGGCAGATCCACTGCCTGATGGGGCTCATCAAGGTGAGCACTGCTCCATTAAAGGCTCTGCAAATGTTTTTGACTCAACTAAAGCAGATATTTAAAGCTGAAGTCATAACTTTTTTTCTTTGTTTTCAGAATATACAACATTTATATAATAAGCGATGGTTTGTCCAGAATCACGGTTACACCTTTAATAAATGTTTCTATTTAGACTGTTAGGTTTGGGTAGGTTCTGCAGCGGTGTAGCATGGACAAAATTTGGAGTAATTAAGATTTCTTAATGTTTTTGAAAGTAGTCTCTATTACAAAAATACATTATTATTGTGAAACAACATTATTATAATTATAATTAAAGTGTTTTATTATGTAAATGTATCATAAAATGTAATTCATTCGTGTGACAGAAAGATGTTATATTAATTAATTCATTCATTTATTTATTTTTAGCCTCATTACTCCAGTCTTCAGTGTCATGCGATCCTTCAGAAATCACTCTAATACACTGATTTGTAACTCAACAAACATTTATGGTTATTATAAATGTTTTACCTTTAATATTTTTGAGGAATCTGTTCAATCTGATCAAAATTGACTACACATATATTATATATATAAAATTTGTTGTTGTTTCTAAAGGGACGGAAACTGCACACTCAGGGTTGCCAGGTTTTGATTACAAAACCCACCAAGTTGCTACCTTAAAACTAGCCCAATCTATCACGTTATTGGGGTCGCTTAAAAACAATGCCTGACGGTAGCAGTTTTAAGGTAGCCCAATTCCACAGGAAAACGGTTAGTTGTGGAATGGTTATATTAGACCACTTCTGTTAATTTGGCCAAGTGGGTACTATATTCATGGGCCTGTAATCTCAAAATAAGCAAGTAATTAGCCTGGGTGATGCATGAGTCTGTGGAGTCACCAGAACAGCTTTAATCCTTTCCTCCCCGTTCCATTGGTTTATTGATTTGTGTGGTTGTCTTTCATTGCACCGTTTATATGTTTGTGTTCCAGCATGGTGGAGCACTGTCCATCCTGGACAAGGAGGGTCTTTCTGCCTTAGACCTCACCATGAAGGACCGCCCAGCTCACGTTGTGTTCAGAAACACTGGTAATCAACATGGATTCATTTTCTTATTAATATTAATGATTGTGCCAGTGCTAAAGAAGTTTTTATGAAAATCCTTAAAGTCAGTGTGAAATCAAAATGAGCTGTATTTATCATGTTAGCACACCTTGCTATTTTTGTGGTGAACAATTCATCTGTGCAAATCAATCCAGGAAAAAAAAAAAGTTGGCCTTTGTAATCTTTAATTAAAATCTGAAAATGCTCCTCCACTCTGAAATGATGGGCCTTCTCTGATGACATCTGTTTGATGGCTTGGGCATGAGCGTGACATCATTAACCGTGCCCCACCCACCTTTACTACATCCAATCAATTGGCAGGAGAAAAAAACAAGCCACACCCTCTTATTTTTACCCCTTCGTGACATATTTCAGAGAAAAACAGAATACGGAATCTGACTTCAGTAAGAACCTTCGGTTCACACAGACTATGAATCAGTTGTTTGCCTTTAGTGTTAAAATGCTGTCCTCATTCATCCATACTCGTATCATTTCTTTTCCTGCATGTCTTTTTTTCTTTTCTTAAAGTGACTTTGAATTTTTTCCCTTCTGCTGTAACAGTTTTGCATATTCACACATAACATATAGTTGTTAGACAAGCCAGGAACATAAGTGTTTATTGATTTCGTTGTTCAGTCCAAGCTAAGTCATCTGACCTTATGCTCCAAGATTGATGTAAATAATATGACGTTAATAAATAACAGGCTTATTCAAATAAGGGGATTTAATGACATGATGGTGATTAAATGAGAGTGTGTTTGTTTTTGGTTTAAACCTTAAATCAATGAAATGAAAATGGTCCCTTATCAATCCACATGTTTACTCTGACATCACCGTTTGTTGATCCAAACACACTATCCGATTTCAAAACAGCAAACAGCGCTTATATATACTCCTGCTGTGCTGTTAGACTCCATGCTGAGTTTAACTTGGGTCGAATGATTGATTGAATTCTCGCTCGAGGAGTAGAGACTTGGATCTGTAAACGGTATGTGTTACCTCGCAACAAACACAAGCACGTAACTCACTTTGTTGATCTGATCTCATCATAGACCCCACTGAAGTGTATACTTGGGGAAGCAACACTAATTTTAGTTTGGGACATGGAAACCAGCAGAACAGACACCATCCTGAGATCGTGGACCTGTTTTCAAGATCTCGGATCTATGTGAAGCAGGTAAATACCATTCAGTGTTACTAAAGTTAGTTGTTTTTTTTTCTTTTTTTATCGATAATTGTTTTTGATTTTTTTTTTTTTTTATATTTTCAATCAATATTATTATTATTATTATTATTATTATTATTTAGAAATGGGTAAGTTTTTCAGCCTGGTTCTCATAAGAGCACCTGGGTATTTAGTTTGGCACATAGTGACCTGTTAAATATAAATATAAAAATGTATAATATAATAATAATAATAATAATAATAATAATAATAATAATAATAAATAATATGATTGTACTTTAATTAATTATAAAAAATAATTAATTAATGAACAAAATATTATTGATAAATGGGGAAAAAAGTGTGATTTAATATATCCTAGCATTCAATAAAAAATACAATTGTTTTAGTAATTATATATTTTAAATTATAAAGTGTATGAATTTTAAAAATATTATACTTAAAAAGGCAGAATTCAATATAAAAGCAATTAATTACAATCACTCTCAAACGTCCTTGCATCATTGTACATTTATATGTATTATTTCTGCTGATGAGGCACATAGTGTTATGAGATCCTCATCTGTAATGCATTTCCCCGGGGCTTGTGTGAGCAAGCAGGGCCTAAAACTCCCCGGGGCTACGTGTAAAAACAGAGGACCTGCCAGTGTTGCCTTGATAACGGGCTCCTCACAGGGAACCTCCTTCAAAACAAAAATCTCCCAGGGTCCTGCAAACCATCCGAGGAAACTTAGACCACTTTGTTACTCTGTCAATAGTTCTTGAAAATGCCCTCGAGGATGAAAACGAAGTTCTCGTTGATGAAGAGAAGCTCTTTGTGTTGGAACTCACACAACTAAGTTGAGCTGCTTTGGCACACCTGACCCTGAGAGATGCCAACATCATGCTTTAACGCTGTATAAGTTTCCATTTTTCCGTGGTCATAGCGGGGACTCATTTGCATTTTGGATGGATAACCAGCATGTGCTCATATGTGGATGAGAAATGTGATCCAGTAGTGTTGCATGATCCCATTGTCAGCCTTTCACTTGGGATTTGGGCATTTTTGAAAGGAGAAGCCCCAAGTGTTTAAGGGGTGATCAAAATGAGTGCATGAAGCCGAAAATGTCAGCCGTTTAGGATGATGGAATATTTCTAGAGACCCCTGAGAAGACGCTTCAGCAATGCATTTCATTTTTCATTGTTCAGTCGGTGTGTGTACTTACATTCGGCTAATTAATTTCAGAAGTGCAGGGCGGTCCTTTAATTTTACACTGCTCATTGTGATGCCGGATCTTGTTTCCTGACCCTTTCATCGGCTCTCCAATGCCCCCTTACATGGAAAGAGAGCGCATTGTGACCCGCCACGCTGTTCTGCAGGTGCTTTCGGTTAAATATTAAAATATTCATTCAGGGATAACAGCAGCAGATTAAATAAGCGATGCGAATGCATGTGTACGGCAGCCAGTGAGAGTTTGGACGCTTTACAGAACATCTCTTGCTTCTGTTTCAGCCTTGAGGAGTGTGTTAAATTAGTGATGATGTTGACCTTGGCACCCCGGCTCCGCTGTAGTCGACTCCGAGCCAATCCAGACCTGGCGTGCTTTGCAGAGAAAGGGCAAAGCTGTCATGGCTAAAAGTCAAGCCCTCGTGATGAGCAGAACGCAGCTGGTCAGTTCTGTCCTGCAGTTATTCTGTCCAGGCCTCAGTTCTTAATCGACCGATAATCTCCAACGATATCATATTTACAGTGGCCTTACACTTAAAGATGTTTTCATGTAATTGCGTTAGAGGTTTTTTCTCTTTTCTGGGCCATTTTTTTGCAATTAGTTTTTTTTTTTTTTTTTTTTTTGATTCTTCAACTTGCTTTGGTGTTTTTCCAGTGACTTTTTAACTGGCTTGATGCATAGGTTGTATCTAAAACTACAGCAGCCGAATCCGTCATTGTCTTAGCCATGTGTTTTTGTGAATGAATTTACCTCCAAGAAATAGATCATTTTATTTAGCAGTGATGCAGTTAATCAAAAGGGACAGTAAAGACATTTATAATGTGTTATACAAATAAACGGTTTATTCAAATTTTCTATTCATCAAAGGATATATCTTTAAAAATGGATCGTGTTTTACCCCCAAAATAGGCAACTTTTTTTCAACATTCATAATAATGATAATAATAATAATAATTTCTCTTGAGTAGAAAATTAACATATTAGAATGCTTTCTGAAGGATTACGTGACGCTGACGACTGAAGTAATGATGCTGACAAATTAGCTTTGATTATAGAAATAAATTATATTTTACAGTATATTCACCTAATAAACAGTTATTTTAAATTGTGATAGTATGGTGGTTCTTGTATTGTGCTACATAAGTGTGGCTTACGTGTGCACATATTGGTAAGATGGTGATCTGTCTTGAATGGTGATGTCAACATACATGTGTTTTTTTTTTTTTTAAGGTGGTGCTGTGTAAGTTCCACTCTGTCTTCCTGTCCCAGAAGGGTCAGGTATACACATGTGGACACGGACAGGGTGGGCGACTTGGACATGGAGATGAACAGACATATCTGGTTAGATACTTTTTTTTTGACGAACATTTTTTACATCTGCTGTCATTCTAAGACTTGGTGTTCACATTCGTATCAAAGCTTCCCCGGATGGTGGAGGGGCTTTTGTCCCATCACTGCTCTCAGATCGCAGGAGCCCGAGATCACACTGTTGTTCTGACAGAGGAGGGGTACGTCTACACCTTTGGGCTCAACACCCACCATCAGCTGGGCCTGGTACCTCCTCCTGCTTCCAGCCATGTTCCCAAACAGGTCAGACAGCCTGGATATCACAAAACTAGTGATGCATCAAAACAAAAAATCTGGATCAGATTCATTGTGAATTAAGAGTCTAGGTCCAGGTTATTCCATGAATTGCATCATTTCATGTTATTCTGTTGACTACAGGTCACATCTAAGTTCCTGAAAGGAAGGTCTGTGATTGGTGTCGCAGCTGGCAGGTTCCACACTGTTCTCTGGACCCGAGATGCGGTGTATACCGTAGGATTAAACGGTGGCCAGCTTGGTAAGCTACCCAAGCACCCAGATCTGTTTATCATCACAGACAAACAAACCGATTGTTTACCTGATGTAGAGTGTCTGGCAAATCCTCTTCATGCAATTTCATTAGAGCATCTGCTTCATTTGCCTCTTCCCATATGAAAACCTGTAGTCCAACCATTGTGGTACATTCAGGTTACCTGCTGGAGCCCAATGGAGAGAAGTGCGTGACTGTTCCTCGACAGGTGTCCGCTCTGCACCACAAGGATGTGACCATGACTATGGCTGCAGCCAGCAATGGAGCCACTGTCTGTGTGACCGAAAAGGGAGATGTGTACCTGCTGGCAGATTATCAGTGCAAGAAACTGGCATCCAAGTGAGTGGAGTTAGGAGGGAGAATAGTTTTTCCCGTTATGTTGTCTCAGTAATCCAGATTTGTTCAGTCTAACCAGAAGGCTTTCTCATCCTTCTCAACCGTCTTAAATATTGTTTTAGTCCTTCTGAAATGAGTCTGCCATCAAAATGATTATGTATAATTACCTCCCAGAAGTGTCTCACATGATTGAGTTCCCAAACATCAGACGTCCAAATGCCAAATAACATGACAACGTTTATTGCATTTAGTTTGCATGCTCTGAGGCACAATTAATTTATTGTGCAGGATTTTCTTTTTTAATTTATCACAGGTTTCCCATCTGAAGCAACTCTTAATACTGTTAATTACTTGTTCTCTTGAACACATGGGATGAATTTATGAATGTTTAATGCAGTATTTCAAATTTTCACAATTTTAAATCAAAGGAAACTTGGCCATCTGTAACACTTTTCTTGTGTTAACGTCCAGACAGCTGAACCTGAAGAAAGTTCTAGTGAGCGGTGGTAGTTTGGATCACCGTATCGATCCTCAGCTTCTGCATGATGGTGGAGGAGAGAAGCTGGTGATTCTGGCTCTAGATGAA
This sequence comes from Enteromius trimaculatus, assembly GCA_032361065.1. Classification (NCBI taxonomy): domain Eukaryota; kingdom Metazoa; phylum Chordata; class Actinopteri; order Cypriniformes; family Cyprinidae; genus Enteromius; species Enteromius trimaculatus. Next base: position 180,473 of record JAUMHP010000023.1, read on the forward strand.
GCTGGAAGGGTGAGAGATGAAGATGCTGTCTGAAAATTCACATCACTGCTCAAGTGAACAAACCATCCGTCTCAAATTAATATTGATATTGCTACTAAAAGCAAAATGTCTAGCTTTCCGCTGTATCTGTAAAAGCTTGTTTCTAAAATAATTTTATCTAAAGTGCTTGCATTAATCACAATTTAGCAAACTGACAAACATTGAGTACAAACCATCATCGTTAAAAACTTTTATCCGAACATAAGTAAGTATGAGATCTTTGTGGTCTACATAACCGTGAAAACTAATGCTGTTGTTTTATAATATTATCACAAGTACAAGAATAACAAAGGGGCTGAGACCGAGCCTTGTGGGACACCATATTTTGCTATATTTAGGTCAGGCAGATTTTCATCTACCCAAATTCATTGGTAGTGATTTGACAGGTAGGATCTAAACCAAGCTAAGGACTTGTGACTATCCACAGTTGAATCAGACTGTATTTTGAGAAGTTTAAGATATACCTGGATGCTGCACTAGGGTGACCATACGTGCCATTTTCCCCGGACGCGTTCTTGCCAGGATTTCTATGTTGTTTTGATTTGTACATCAAGAGGGTTTTGGAAACATAAGGAAGTCGATCGATCTGCACACACAAACCAAGCCAAAACCTATATCCTTATAGAAATCCTGGCCAGGACGCGTCCGGGAAAAATGGCATGTATGGTCACCCTATGCTGCGCCAACAATCATAAAATAACATTAGAAAATAGCTGCATTTTTCTTAGCTGAAAGCAAGGCTCGCTGAATACACACGTACTGTGTAGGTTTTAGTCTGTTGTAGAAAAGCAGAGGCTGACAACGAACGAAAATGGGCAGATACATTTATGTGCTATTATGGGAGTTATGGTGAGTTCAATACATTGATATGCATCATAGACCAGCACTGAAATTACCTGTTCAATTAATTTCCTGAAAAACCTACTCATTCAATAACATGCACTCCTTGCACGGAAGGAGCAGGGATCTAAAATGCATGTAGGATCTACAGTTCAGTTGAAAGCTCATGCCCTTTGGCTGTGAATGCTGACTGTAAGAATGAAAACTGAAAGTAAAGTGATTTTTTAAAAAGATATGTTTGTAGCAAATGTTTGCTCGACTGCAAGAAATGAAGCCCTTCTATGATATAAACGACCAACGATATCAAGGGATGCAAACGATTTGACACTTATTTATTTACTTTATTTATTTATTTATTTATTGTCAAATTCTGCAGTTTTGAATCAATAGTAGGTCTGTCAGTTACATTATTCATGTGGTCTAATTTCTAATTATGACAACAAGGGCATTTTTCTGATTTAGGTTTTCAAATATGCAGCTGAAATTGAATGATCATATTTTCCAGAACGTTTTGGTTTAAATAAATACCATTAAGCCTACCATAACCATTTCTTAATGAACATGTATAATATAGTTGTTTTGTTTTTTTCTGTATTTTTTATTGAATTTTAAGTGCAATATACACACACAAAAAACATATAATATAGCAATGTCTACAGTATAAGAATGTTCTAGACTATTGGATGATATTAAGACTAAAAAATGCCCACCCAGGATATCTACCAGCCCACCCTTCTATAGCTGTCAGGAAGCGGGCATGCTGGTAGGTCAGTACGTGCCTGATAAAAGCCTATCAGCTGGCTTCAGTTAGTGGAATGAGGTCCAAGTTGAATTTAGTCATTTTCACAGCATTTTAATACCAGTGTGTTTTCATATCTATATATTTCAAAACATGTGTTTTATATAATAAAAGCTACTTATGCTGGTATTGATGCTGGCATTTAATTTGCAGGCACATATGCCTGAACGTCTGGTAATCTGCCAGAGTTATTTGCTTTTATGTTTTTACAGCTTGTCAGTCCATCTGTTTAATAAACGCCTGCTTTAGCAAACACCGTCATTTTTGCTATTGCTCATAAGGGATTTAAACAAACCCTGGTTCCTCTGATCACGTGGCTTGTTTGTTTGATAAGAGGTGCATTACTGCGTTTCTCAGAAGTCTGACTTAAAATCTTCTGTGATGTGGAAAACACGGATGCAAATGTGCAATCCAGTCATAAAAATGGAAATTACTGTGTAATGTAATTTTATATTTGGCATATGTTGGATTATTTAATCAAACGTAGGGCAGTACTGTTCAATCAGAAAGTAATATTAGCATAAGTGTCTGAATATTACAGTGCAAAAAGACTATTTAGGATTTCTTGATGTGATTACCACTATTTTTGATTGTAAATTTGTATACAATTCAAAAGAATATTATTATTAAATGGGTACAGTATAAATGATAAATTGATGACATTAATTGTGATTTTTTTTTTATTAATTATCCCAGAAATATTAAAACATAAAAATAAAGCAAGATATTATATTTCTTAGAGCCTCAAAAAGTTTTCTTAAACTTTTAGTTAGTAGTTGTTTTTATTTATTTATTTAGAGACAATATTATTTACAGACATTTAATTAAACCATTATAGTGAAAATCAGAAGAAGGAAAAAAATGAATAGAGGCTTTTGGCTGTGTGTTTTGACTTGAGTCTGTAGAACTTACAACCACTCAGAACACATTAGCCACCATTTAGCTGGTATTGTAGTCTTTATATTCATATTCCTGCTTTCTTCTGTCTTTCTGTGATGTTTCAGGTGTTTTGCTGGTGCTCTACAGGCACGTCAGTAAAGCAGTGTCGCTGGGCTTACGGCCGTCAGGTCTTCATGTCAGACATCGCCCTGAGTAAGAACAGCATGATGTTTGTTACTCAGGAAGGAGAGGGCTTCAGTGGACAGTGGCTGGGCCAGTACAAGAAAGCTGTAGACAAAAAAGGTACTGAGACCAGCAGTTTAACACTAAAAATGTTATAAATAAAACAGGATTTCCAACTAGATACACATGAATGCTCTGTGTCAGATGGCCTGGAGGTGTCCGGTCACCCAGACGGAGGCGGTGTTTACGAGCGAATCCGCCTGGAGAAGCTTCCTTATGTCCACAGAGCCGTCAGCATCACCATGGACTCTAAGGGCCGAAACTTTGGAGTGCTTCAAGCCGATCCCAAAACCAGGTGCAGATAATGATGATGACTAAGGGCACAGATGTGTGTGACTAAAAGTCTTTTAATTTGTTTTGAATGCTGGAATCTAACATTTCCAGCTTTCCGTGTCACTGAATAGCTCCACTTCTTTCTGATTCAAGGTGTTTATAATATAAAGATAAACAAAAATGGTCTTGTAATCAAACAATTTTTGTGAATTGCCTTTAACTACTTATCTCCAACAAAATGGACTTTTTTTAAAATGCGTAAACAAAGTGGAAGTGTGTATTTTCTCCTCCCACCTAAAGATGATAAACTAGTTTGGTTTGTTTTGTTACTATGTATGTTTATATGGTTAGAAATGTTTTATTAAATATATGAAGTGCCCAAAACTAAGACTGCCAGCTCACTACTCTGTTATGTTACTCGGTCAGCTATGGGACAGCACTGCTAATTTAAAACTGAGCACGAACACAGCACTTATTCCTGTTACGTGGGTGGAAGAGTGCCTACACCTAACAGGATTAATGCAATCAAATCAAAATAGGGTACTTGAAGTAAAAATGAGCATTAACTAAAATAAAACAAAATATTAAAACTACAGTAGCAACATTTTCTCATTTCACTTTAGTTCTAAAATTAATAAAAACTGCATAATATTAAAACGGTAACTGACAAAAATGACTGAAATTAAAATAAAATTATTTCATTAAAAATATAAAATAAAAGCTGTAATAGTATCTTAATACTGTATTTAAAGGGGTCATATGATGTTGCTAAAAAAATTTTTTTATTATATATATATATATATATGTGTTGTGTGTTTGGTGTAATGCAATGTGTTTTATGTGGTTGAAGTTTCAAAAAACACATTTTTCACATACTGTACATTATTGTTTCTCCTCTAAGCCCCGCCTCCTGAAACGGGATGATCTGTACAAAGCTCATCTTTCTAAAAAAGTGAGGTGTGCTGCGATTGGCCCAATACCTCAAGCGTTTGGTGGAAATGTTACACCCCTTTCCATAATGTAATCCCATGTCACCAAAACAATAAAACACAATGAGGCATTTGTTGCATCCAGTGGAGACATAATTATTGATTATCATGACTTTAGTCTTTGAAGCTTTACAGATCTTCTTTATGCACAGGCGTCACCAAGTTCGGTCCTGGAGGGCCGGTGTCCTGCAGAGTTTAGCTCCAACCTGCCTTAACACACCTGCCTGGAAGCTTCAAGTA
>JAUMHP010000023.1:200220-212204 GCA_032361065.1 Enteromius trimaculatus
TTGACCTGAAAATAGGATGTTTGGGAAATTGGGTGAGACGTTATGGATTTGTGTTTACTGTTGTGAGAATATGAGGCTTAAATTATTAAGCATCGTTGCCATAATACAATCAGAATTACAGAAATGTACTTTTTTATTTGAAACCTACAGTATGTTTTTCAGTTCAAATCATAAGAGCCAATAATTCACAATAAAACATAGATAGCATGTTTAAACTGAGAAATTTTACAAAATTTGATGTCTGCTACAGGTCTCAAAATAGTTGGGAAGGCAGCATGTTGATCATGGTGTGGCATTTCCTCTTCTTTTCAAAACAGTTTGAAGACGCCTCTGCATCAAGGTTATGAGTTTCAGGAGTTTTGGTGTTGGAATTTGGTCCCATTCTTGCCTATAGATTTCCAGCTGCTGAAGAGGTCATGGTGGTTTTTGACATTTTAGCTTAACGATGTTCCAAATGTCCTCTGTAGATGAAAGATCTGGACTGCAGCAGGTCAATTCAGCTCCGGACTCTTCTACAAGAAGTCATGCTGTTGTAATCGCTGCAGTATGTGGTTTAGTATTGTCCTGCTGAAATACACGCCATCTGGAGGGGAGCATATGTCGCTGTAAAACCTTTATATACCTTTCAGCATTCATAGTGTCTTCCAAAACATGCAAGCTGTCTATACCGTATGCACTTATACTGTACACCTTCATACCATCAGAGATACTGCTCTTGAACTGAACGCTGATAAAACGCTGAAGATCTCCTCACCTTTAGGCCAGAGCACACAGCGTCTGTGATTTTCAACAAGCATGTCACATGTAGACTCATCTGACCACAGAACACTTCTTTATTTTGAAACAATCCATTTTAAATGAGCCTTGTTCTACAGGACATGAAGAGCTTCTGGACCATGTTCACATATAGCTTCCTTTTATCATGATAGAGTTTAGTTGTCATCTGCAGATGTCTCGGAGGATGGTGTTTACCGACCGTGGTTTCTGGAAGTATTCCTGGGCCCATTTAGTAAAGTCAATGACAGAATCATGTGACGAGGGATGAGAGTTGTCTGAGGCCCAAAGATCAAGGGCATCTAACAGAGGTCTTTGGCCTTGTCCCTTACACACAGAGATTTTGTTATACACTGTGATTGGAGTACCTCTGCCTCTCTGAGACATCTCTTTTATAGCTAATCATGTTACAGACCTGATGTCAACTAACCTAATTAATGTCTTGCTTTTTCAACCCTGTGACCAGTAGCTGGCATCACATGTAAAATGAGCTCATTTAGTGGATAAAAGTGTAACATTACTCTGTTTAAACATTTGTTATTCAAATTTTAAAACGTTTCTGGAATTTGGGTTGTATATAAATCAAAATGCAACCAAAATGGTATAAAGCATGGAGAACAGAGATTTCCAGAAGAGGATGTGGTGACTTTTTCCTGAAAAATCAATTAGTGTTTCTGTAATTCATGTTTGTTGACTTTTGAGTCATTGTCATTTTTAGTTAAATATGCTGCTTTCTTATGAATTCCACCATATGTGTACCAGAGAGATGTATGGGTACTATGTTTATACACAAACACTTTCTTCACTCTTTTCACAATAAAAGGTTTCGTCACAATCCTGACTTCCACCCAAATCATCATACTTTTCAAAAGGCAGCTACATATTAAAACCCTACATCAAAAACACTATATTAAAAACACTATATCAAAATATGCCTAAACTTCTGCTCTGCACACTTTCATCCGAAAACAACATCGACATGACAGTGCTGTGGTTTCATACGCGTAGTTGACATTAAATAACTTTATATGTGCATTCTGATCATGTCAGAAGTATTTTGTTATTGGCCAGCAACTGTGTTTTATTGGGTTTGAAGTGAAGTATGCTGGGAATGTGCTTGTTCCTGTGGGATGCTTATTTCTGTAAAGTCCAGGGGAGCAAATCTTCAGAGATTCTGACCAAGAAAAACACTTCCACTTCATCTGCCTTTCTTCTCTAGTCAGCTGGAAACAATACTTCAACAGGTCAGAGGAAAACACAAGACTGCACGAGGATACAGCTAAACACTATTATTCAGATTTAAACCTTTGATCTATACTAACACTTGAAAGTTTAGAGTCAGTAATATTTTTTATTTATTTATTTTTAAGAAGGCACTTCTGCTCACCAAAGCTGCATTTATTTGGTAAAAAAAAACAGTAAAAACAGTAATATTGTCAAATATTATTACAATTTATGTATGCTGTATAATATAATTTATTTCTGTGTGAATTTTCAGCATCATTACTCCAGTCTCCAGTGTCACATGATTTGTTGCTCAAGAAATATTTCTGATTATTAGCAATGTTGAAAACAGTTGTGCTGCCCAATATTTTTTGTGGAAACTGAAACATATTATTTTTCATGAAATTACAATGCCTTTACTTTTGATCAATATAATTCTTTGCTGAATAAAAGTAATAATAAGTAGTAGAGCCCGTTGCTCATAGCTTTGATCACTGATGTATGCGTGCAGCAGTGCAGGAATTGGCCGGCCGTCATGAATATGAATGAGGGATTGGCTCAGGCAGGATGGGCGGCAACACGGACAGACTCCAGCACAGGGAGACCGTTTGTGAGTAAGAAAGAGGAACAATAAGACCACAGGCTGACCGCTTGACCACAAGCCAAAACACTGAAGAAAAGACACGGAGAGACAGAGAATCTGACAGCAGGTGCTGGAGGACAGACCTGAGAGACGGAGCTTCCTGAAGATATTCACCAATCAGTCATGACTTCCAGATCCATTCAGCATGAGATCACCATTCTGAAAGGTACAGCTCTGCTCAGAGTAGATGGAGTGAACTGTGCTCCGCCTTGAACTCTTCAAGTGTTTGGGTTTCCCTTCTAGGAGAATAATGAAAGTCAGGTGATAGATTATTTCATTGTTACGCTACATGCAAGTCAGATGCACTATTAAATATGTTACTAAATATTTCCACGTTAATGCTGTGTGAGAGATAAGCAAGAGTGATTGTTTTGAGGGGACAGGGAGGAGTGTCCGGCCCTCGCATTATTTCAGAGCGACCGGAAGTTCAGACAGATTGTCTTTCTATATATGTGTGTGTGTGTGTGTGTGTGTGTGGGGCTAAACTTAGCTTTGGGGATACGTTTGTCCCCAGAGATTAATGCAATATGGGAAAATGCAAAAGTTTTGTAAGAGAACAGAGCTGGTTACGCTCATTTTAATTTTCAGTGTTTTGACATATAAACGTTTTACACAATAAATGACAAAATAATAGACAAAATTAAAAGATTATTTGGTCAAAAGGTTAGCCTAATTACATATACAGCTTTGTGATGCTTTGCTAAACTTTTGTGTTGTAGAGGAAAGTGCAAAGTGAGAATACAGTAGTTTTGCATCAGAACGCAACGTTTCTGTGGCCACCTTTTTTTACAATCGCAAAAGCAGCATAAATTACAGAAGTGAAGAAAAATCACTACAATTACGTTTCATTGGTCAGAAAGTTATCCTTCAGTAAAGTCATGTTTAAGTCACTCAACTTTCTTAAACTGAATAGTGAGAGGCTCGTCTTGTGTGTGTGTGTTACCGTTTTATTATCTATCCCCGTCATGATCAGTGTCAAGCTAATGAGGAGACTGACAGCATCCATGATCAACAAAGATTCATACAGATGCTTAAAGGAGCTGAGATATTCCTTAAAAAATGTGTGGTCAGTAGTAGCCATGTACTGGTTTATTTCCCACATGCCCATGCATGCTCAGGATGAGCCGGTTTGATCGATAGCGTCACAAATGCTGGAGCGTGTGAGGAATTTTTTATGCTGCTTTCCTCATCCCACAGGTTCACCTGAAAGATTTATCATCCACTTGGTTTATTCCTGTCCTTTTAGCTCACACGAGGGCCAGAATCTGTGTAAAAGTTACAGAGGAAAGTTCAGCTCTTTCTCAGCAGACATTCATTATCGAGCGACTGTGAATCTCGACCCTCACTGTGAATGTCTTCTTATAAATGAAGTCACGTCACAGTGCTAAAATTAACCATGACAGCGCATTCCTCATGCTTAGTAGTCAACCATGGGCCTTTTCTCACTGCCTCCTCAACCCTCTGTGAAAGGTTTCTTGAGCATCAAATCAGCAATGACTTCTGAAGGATCATGTGACACTGAAAGTGATTATACAAGAGGAAGTTGCAGTGATTGCAAGAAGTTCTTATGGATATTTAGCTGAAGATATTTATAGATCTGTGATTTTTGAGCGCTGCAGTGGTGTCTGTAATGTTTTCATTGGGTGTTGCTATTTCGTGCCCCTCACACACACACACACACACACACACATCTGGTCATTAGCACTGAGTCACACTGCCAGACATAGCATGTCTCTCAGAGCGGGAGGGAATCCCAGGGCTTTCCTGTAAGTTTGCATTAATGAAATCTACATTCTTGGACTTCCTGTTGGCTCCTCCCTGAGCTGCTCATGTCATTGGCTGTGCCCAGCCTGGTTTCCACAGACGTCATGCTCTCTGATGAAGCCCACAGATGACTGCATGATGAATGTGTTACACCAGAAGCTGAATTAGGCTCAACCTAATTTTTTAGCAGTTCACTATATTCTATTTGATGATGACTATTTTTTTTTTTAAATCCTAACCATAATCCTCTTTGTATAATCCTGGAAAATGCTGTCTGTTTACGGTTCAGTGGCAGCTGAATGGCTTGACTTATTAATTCTGGGTTCTGTTCTTTGTTGCTCAGGCTTTTTTGGGAAAGTTACGCACGCTTAAACAAATTCCATGAGAGAAATCTCTCTGGACACACAGGAAACCGACACGGATTGGTTGCTGATGTGTTACAACATTCGTGTAACATTCTGCCTGTTCACAAATAAATTAATACGTATGTACTAAACGTAAACAAACTATGATTTATTGATTTTTTTTATTTAGTCAAACTTAATCTATTATATTTTGTTATAAAAGTTATATTTCAAGTAACTATAAGATTGATTGATTGGTGTTCAATCAATCTCTTCTTAAAATATATGTAGATTTGATAGAAACTCTGATGGAAATGAATGACATCTAGTGCTTTAGTGTGTGTGAAGTCAGAGACAGGCAGAAGTCTGTAACATGCTTGTTTCATTTGTATGACTCTCAAAAGCTTTTGTGTCTGAATAACAGTTGCTTTCATGAGGCTCACAGGTCTTTTGTAGATAGCAGTCACTCTGGTGGTCTTAGAGCTGAAGCACAGGATGTAATTGAGTCGGTGTTCTTGGTAAACAAGTAGTGATGTTATGCAGGCTTTGTTGGACAGACGCTGTGTTTGTGTGGTTAGTATTCAGCGGGTCGTGCAGCTTCAAGCTGACATCAGTCTCGTCTGTCTTCATTTGTTCTCTTGTCCAGTGGCCTAGTTTAGTCTGAGTTTCCTCAGCTGTTGTTCCTCTGCTGTAGACCCTAACAGTTATTACCCCTCCATGAGAAAGCACTTTATTCACAAATAAACTCCAGATTGGGATGAATTGTCCATTAAATTCATATAAACGAGAATTTAAGGTTATTACTGGTTATTACAGGGTTATTACTGATAACTAAAACTATATCAAAAGAATATTTGTTAATTGAAATAATGCTAAAATAATATATAAATATTAGACCAAAACAAAAAATATTGGCTTGGCAGCTTAATGAAATGGGTTGAAATAAAAACTACAACTCAAATGTCTTTCAGTTGTATTTATTTTTATTTGTTTTTTATGACCGTTAATTACTAACATTAGTTCAGCTTTATTCTGCAATACACATTTTTATCTAAGGCATGTTTATAAAAATTACTTAAATGTCATAATTGAACTGTTTAACCGAGCCTGATTAAAATGTCTTGTATTTGTCCTAACCAGCAGTACACAGCCAGATGTTCTGTTACTTGATCGGGTTTTTTCCACATTGCTCTGGGTATCTCCAAACACACTTTGGCTGCAGTTTTCAGTAATAAAGAGTCAGAATCTGTTCAGTTTTGGGAAAACATCGCCCTCTTCTGTTCAAACAGCTCACATTCACATCAGATATCAGAGTAAAACACTACATACCATGGTAAAACTCAGTTCTGTTCAGATGCATGCGTGTGAGTTTGAGAGGACTCCATACGTGTGCACGAGCGTGTGTGTGTGTGTGTGTGTGTGTTGCCTCTGAGCTCGAGGAGGACAAAGGCAGGAAGACAGCATGGGCTGCATGTGAAGATTTACAGATGTGTTTACTTGTGTGGAGTCTGTTCTGTCGAGATGAAAGGCCCACTGTTACAGTATGTTTGCTGTCTTTCATATCTTTGGGAGTTTATTGGCTGTTTTGTGCTTCTGTTATAATGGATCTTGTCGCAGGTGTAGACTAAACTACTGTTTTTCTCCTTTATTTGTAGTCGTCACCCTTTCCTATCACAGTGCTTGCTATGGATATGAAAACACAGAAACTGCTCTCATTGTAATTGTGTGAAATATCCCCTATGCAGTAATAAAAGAGTGAGTCTGAGCTGTTTTAGCAGAAGTGGGCTCTGGTTGCACCCTGTTCTCATTGTTTGCGGGTGTGTAACGGATGGGACGGATCTCTAGCCCGTTAAAGTGTCTGGCGCTGCTCCAGTGAGGGTGAACCGGAGACAGGCCTGAACTACAAGGATTCCAGCAAGACTTTTTTTTCTGTTTTTTTTTTTTCATCCAGACACGACTGTGTGATTGATTTGTTGAGGTCTGTTTCTGACCGTAAGCAGTTTTTACTGCTCTGGACTGGACTGAATCACCAGCACGGATAGTTATATTTCAGTGGCATGAGTTTACTGATAATACAAAGGGAGAAGAGTTTAATCAGCATTTATCCCCATCAGTAAACTAAAATAATCAAAAAATGTTAAATAATGTTAAACATTAAATTTTTTTTAAATAAGACGAGGAGGCGTGCGGATTCAAATGCAGACTGTTTATTTATACACAGAGTCGAAACAAGCAAAGTAGATTACCGGCAAACATGAACATCAGAGGCAAAGACAGTAGAATAATCCAATAACGTAGCGGTGGTCAGGCAAACAGTGTCCAGGGGGCGAGGCTAGAGCGAGAGTCCTGGGACAGGCGCGGTCAGAAACAATAAATCCAAAACAGGGAAACACAATGATCGGTGAATTAACAGAGACAAACAGGGCTTTTCTACACATGCAAGCAGGGCTATGGGGTGGAGGAATTAATGAGTGGTCATGGCAACAGACAAGGTGGGAGCGCAGACACAAGTTCATAATAAAAGTCTTGGACACAGAGCGGAGGAACAGACACACAGTAAACATAGTTCAGGCTGGAGTGCCCTCTAGTGGCTTCCGAGGGCAACTCCAGTGCAAGGTGTTACATAGCCCCTCCCCTACGAGTGCTGATATCAACGGCGGGTCCTCCTGGCTGGGTGCCATCCTTTTCCCACCGCAGAAATATCAAAATCTTTCCTAAAAAGACAAAAAAGTAAGGGGTTTCCTTGAAAAGGGATTGGGGGATATACAGAAGTTTGGATCAAAGTAGTTTCTAACACTTTACAGTATACACGTTCCCAAAATAAATGACTGATTGTTTCTTCAGACTGATGACACAAAGAGCAATTGGTGGAAATATTATTATTATTAAATTTATACATTTAAATTATAAATTTAAATGGATAACAATTATGGATAATTTTATTCGAGCCTTAGATAAAATGACTAAAAGAAGTTATATAAAATATATTAAATAAGGACTATAAAAGTTAGATAAAAGGAATTTTTGTCGACGAAGCCAAAACTCTTCCCGTTCTATGTCATCAAAGATGTTATTCCAAAAACTCACGCATGCAGGTGAAGAAATCTGACACCTATTAATAATTACACGAATGTCTTTGGTTCGCATTGTAATGAAAAGTTATTGTCATTGATAAGTTACTGATAAGATAAGGAAATAACATTGCACATGTCTTCATCTTCAGTTTAGCTATTGGAATTAAAGAAATGGTGATAGTTTTATGGAAAGCATCTCTGGAAATGAATTAGTCTTGTCACTGGCTCTGTAAAGACGCATAATAAATCATATTAGAGTCTATATTGCAGCATTATAATATTTCCCTCTGTTGTTTGTGATTTCCCCATGTGGTGGTGATTAGGATGTGATAAAGTATTGTTTATCAGTTTACTCCAAAGATATAAGCAGTAAAACTTAATGTTAATGAATGACAGGGATTATAATATAATATGGTTTTACTTCTTTATAGTCTCTTTGAATGTCAGATCACTTGCTCTGTCTTAAAGCAGTGGTGTTAGAATAGGAAACATTCATTAAACACTCATTATTTTGTAATTATGTACTGCGATGCAGAAACGGCACACATCTGACCTTTGACTGAATGTAATTGCTCTCATTGTGTGTGTGTGTGTGTGTGTGATGGGATACACACCGCTTTAGACCAGAGTTACATTTCAACAAACAATGCTGATCTGGAGTGCGGGTTTATTGCTGTTTTACTGATACACCCTCTTTTCTACAAAGAGGCTCTAAGCCAGTGGTAGTGTGGGAATATCTGGTGGGAGGAGAAACGCTTTCACCTGGAGCTCTGGAGAGCAACACGCGATAGAGACAGAGCCGAGGAAAACAGCGTTTAACTAGAGCGAACAGCCACGAGAAATCCTAGCACTGGAGGATGGATCTGTACTGCTCCAGTAAAGGTAGGAGACGGCGGTGTTGGGTCTCAGGGGGCAAGCGTAGACAGCAGGAAGCACAGATAACACACGCACGGGTGTCATACGAGCCTGGCTTCAGTTTCAGTGCCTTGTCAGAACTGAGTTAGACTAGCTAGAGTACAAGCGTTATTCATCAACACCACGACACCAAGAGGTCAATTCATATCTGTACCGTGTGAAGTTTACAAAAATGTATTGGTTCTGTTTAAACCATAAACTTCATTTGAGACAAATAACTAAAACCTAACCAGCTTTTATTACAAATGAATGCCATTTAAATAAGTGATTAGATTAGAACAGGCTCTAGAACAGCGCGAGCCCTAACAGATAGTGAACCGCTGGAGCATGATGGGATGCGCAGGGCTGTGATCGGATGGATGCTGAGGATACTTTTTTATATGAAGTCAATATCAGCTTCAAATCTCAACAATATCATGTTTTTAAGTCAGTTGACACAAACTTGCTCTTGTGTAATTTTTTTAGAAATTTTTTTTTGTTTTTTATATAATTTACTTGAACTAGATTTTTGACATATCAGTGAATTTGTTTTTTATTGTTCAGGCCATGTTTGTGCTCATAATAGATGCAGTTCAGAAGAACCTCCTAAAATAAAAGTAGAAATGCATTTAAATTGAATAATCCATATGGATTCATAACTCAGTTTTAGTATAAACAAATTAATATTCTTAATGTGATTAATATTTGGCAGTCAGTTTTCGGTGTTAGTACTAATAAAGTGAATGTTTTATAAACGCAATAAATATTTATCATCAATATGTCCAATTTGATTAAATCTCATATGTTTTTGCAAATTGGACATTCCTTGTTTCATAAATAGCTGCTTTTGAGGCATTTTCATACTTTTTAACCAAATAAGTAACCTTTTTACTCTAAACAGATTTATGCCGATTAATGCATACATATAAGTGCTTTTTGGAAATATGATTGTTCAAATTAAATCAATCAGTTGCAGATAATTAATAATAATGTAGTGATTTATGATTTATGGATGACTGACAAATATGCATCACATTAAGCTTGTAAGATTGTTTTATGTGCAATTCAAACTGTAATTAGACTTAAATATTTGTGTGCGTTGCCGGTCAGATGCTTGTGAAACAAAAGATAGGTTTGACAAAAAAAATCAGCTTTTACATACAGTTGTTGTTTTTTTTTAAAAGTAGTGTTTTATTTAGTGCTAATTAGTAATAATCATCACATGCTCTCCCTTCAGCTGTGTTAATATTTCAGCATTCAGCAGACACTTTTATCCGAAGTGACTTGCGTTGCACAGGAGCACATGTAATACGCCTGACCTTCCATGACCTTGGCATTGCTCTATTGTTTAAGTGACATTTAATAACCGTTAAATAAGCGCTGGATGATGAATGTCTAGACTGAGCAGATCATACGGATCACTACACTCATAGTTGTGTTATATCAGACCGCTGCGGATCTTCGGTGATCTGTTTAACCGAACGAAGAAGTGCGTGCAAACCCACACACACATACGGCATTAACACACTCACACACTCTCACATGCAACATCTGCCTTTCTTGAGAAGATGAGCACATGATTGCAGCTGAACTCTCTGTTCTGTGGTTGTGTGGCATTTCAGAAATGAATGGTCCGTCAAAAAAGCCTCTGTGTTTGAAGCTCTCTGTTCTTCTCTGACATCTCACTCTGAGCCCAGGGCTCTCTGGCATTCACTCGCTGTCGTGTCCAGCTCTGTGAGCTTATGGAAATATTCAGAGGAAAGGTCTTGTGTTTAATGCCAGTGCCAGCTCATCATTCAGAGACCGGTCTGTTAGTCTCCCGTCTTCTGTCCAGCTGTCATTGGGGACAGAAGGATTTTTCAGTATTTAAGGGAGTTTCCGCACATTAAAACATGCAGGATAATATACCGTCAGTCGGATGTTATCTCAAACAAAAAGTAGTAAATAAATAATCATAGATTAATATTTCATGTCTATCTTATGTGAGAATGAAGTATTAAATGGCACAAGAGACATTGCACAACTATATATATATATTTTAAATGACAGTAAGTTGTACAGTTTATCTGCACTTAAAAAAAGATGAATTGAATTTAAATTTTTTTTAAGGTAAGGACTTGCAAACAATTTAAATAAATTCAGTTGACTAACTTTCACCTAAATTTGTTTAACAGCTAAAATAAATTGATTCGATTTTTATTAACACTTTAAAGTTTGTTCAGCAAAGATGCATTACACTGATCATTAATGACATATAATGTGACAAGAGATTTCTGTTTCCAATACATGCTGATACTTTGAGTTTTCTGTTCGTCAAAATATTTCTATTTACACAAAAATACTGGGCAGCACAACTGTTTTCAGCACTGATAATAATGAAAGATGTTTATTGAGCAACAAATTATTATATGAATTCAGCTTCAATCACAGCAATAAATGACATTTTAACTTACATACTGTTTCACACAGGCAACTGCTATTTTAAATTGTAATAATATTTTACAATATTGCTGTTTTTTCTTGTATTTTTATTCAAACAAATGCAGACTTGGTGAGCGGAAGAGACATCGGAAACATCATTGACTCATATCATACATGTTCAGTAAAAAGAGTCCAGTCTGTGTGCTCAGTAACGCTCAGCAGGTGGCAGTGTTTGAACACGTGTGCTTTCATTCTGCTGTAATTCTTCTCTCTGTGACAGTCATATGAATTTTCCCTGAGGTCTGTGTCAGACTCACTGTTGAGTTTATTGTAATTAGAGGCCGTCTGTCCACAGGCTGTGCACTAATGTCATTTTCCGTTGTGTGTTTGTCTTTTCCAGGTGAGTTGCAGAACGTTTCCCTCCATTTTTGCTGTCCTGATGAGCTGGAAGCACATGTAGCAGAGCTGGAGAGTGTTATCACACACCACGACTCTCGGCAGTCCTAGAAAACAACCCTCAGCTCTGTTTTACACTCCACTGAGCTCTACAGCAGTTGGGCTATAGCTGAATGTGATCTGTGTGGTTCTGGGTGTGGGAGGGCTCTTTTGTAGAGATGGACATTGTTCTTCAGCACATACAGGTTCAAGACCTTTGGTCTCACAGCTGTATTTGAAAACCAGGTCATAAACATCTCTTCCTGCAGTGTGTAGATTATTATTCCATCAGATTATCTGCCTTTCACTTGCTAGGGTGGAGTTTATTTTCATTGTTCTCTAAAGAAATGAAACCTTCTTTACACCCTCTGTACTGTAACCTGAGAAAGCAGAACACACACACACACACAC
>JAUMHP010000023.1:214367-226197 GCA_032361065.1 Enteromius trimaculatus
CAATAGCGTATTTTTATTAATATGTAAATGCATGTGTTTGTATTTATATATACATAATAAATATACACAGTACACACGCATATATTATGTAAACGCAACTTTATTTTGCATGCGATTAATTGCTTGACATAATCTTAAAGCTTAAGTAATCTTTCTTCACTGAGTAGGCACCTTATCACCTGCATCTTTTTTGAGCACTGAAATAGCACTTTTGCATGTTTTTTTATAATTAATTGTATTTGCCAATAATCTTTCATTTTACAAATATGTAAATTTCCTGTTCATCAAGACAGTAATTTGATCAGCGATGATCACTGATAAAGACTTGAATTTCAATCACACACACATACACAAAAAATATGTATATTTACAAAAGTGTTTCTGAACATTAAACTCCGTGTGTGTCTACTGTACGTGTCCATCGCTGTCCTGCTCCTCAGGCATGCAGTCTGTGTTTCCCAGTAAACCGTGAACACGTGCACTAAAAAAACACTCTTCATTCTTTTGTGGCAAAGAAATGAAGCAGCATTTCCATGCCTGTCATATCTGATCAGTAGCTAAATGGTTTCCCAGGGCCATCCCGTGGATAATCTTGGCAGAGGACAGTGGCTATGGCTGCCAGGAGGAGCCGTGGGTATCCTGGAGGAGATTGCCCTCATAAACAGGCTTGTCACTTGCATTTGTATGGGTACTACTAGCAATTCTGTGTTCATGTTGTAGTTTTCCAGCAGTAATCTGGCCCCTCTTGGTCTGGACAGAGACTCAGTCAAGTGTTACCATCTCTGCCGTATAAATAATGGCGGTGGTGTTTGTTGGCGTGAAAGTGCTAAAAGACTCTCCTTTGTAGGACAGCAAGGAATCTAATTAAGATTTAAGCTTGGTGGTCTTTGTCAGAACTGGATGAATCTCTGTTGAAGACTGCAGTGGAAACTGGAAACTATTAGGCTACTGTTTCCTCAAAAGGGTACAGGTGTTTAAAGAGTGTTTTCTCACTTTGACCTTCCTTGTGTTGTAGGTAGTTAGGCGACGCCTGTATGTATGGCAAAGGAACCCAATTAACCCGTGGATTGAAGAATCATGGGTAACCTCATTAGCAGACCTAGCTGTTTGGGACAGAAGTCCAAACAAGTTAAGTCAGAGGAAAGTGTCTTGAAAGAGTGCTACCAGCAACGGAGAGAATGGCCGCTCCCGGAGCCACCTAAAGAAGAAACAAAGAAAGAAGATGTGGAAGAGGTTCCTCGACAAACTCCAACACCGGACAAGCAGAGGAGTTCCCCAGCTCCTACTGTCACCACAACCAGCACTCTGGACAATGCCTGGCGAAGTACTCCGTCCCCGGTAAAAACACCACGAAATGGGTCTTTGCCTAGAAGGTGTAATATTCCAGAGTATAGAAGATCACCCCTGAGTCAGTATGGATCCGTGGACAGGAGAGCCAGCGTGCAGAGAAGGGATTCTGGAAGTCCCTGGTCCTGGAAGCCTTTGAACACTCAAGAGGTTACCGAGGTCACAGAGGTGACAGAGACAATTGTTACAGAGATTGTAGAGGTGACAGAGTATCCTCCTGCGGGGAAAGGAGGTGACCCTATTGTTACTAGAACTGTTAGAGTCCTTACTGGAGCTGCTGAGGAACTTGCAGAGGTTACTCAATTTCATTTATTTTAGTTTAAGGCTTTTCTTTATTTTTACCATCATTTACCATTTTCATTTAACTGATTTTGAAGTCAATGTTTCAACAATCTTTCACCAATTTATTCATTTTCCAATTAAATCAAATTGTTCTGATTCCCAGCTGCAGAGTGACGGTCAATCGAGTTCAGACCAGGAATCAAGTCTAGATCAATGGAAGGTACAGTACAGTTCACTGATCTTTCCTTAAAATGTACTTTCTTCATGAAAGAGTGATAGCATATCGTCTGGTCTTGTGTTAAGGATGGCAGAAGTGTTTTGGCTCTGAAAGATGAGTTCAGGGATCCGCTGAAATTCCAGCAACATCTGGAAACGCTGCTGACGTGGGTCTGCGAGATTGAGGAGCTGACAGCTAATCAAAAACCACCATCCTCAGAGTTTAAAGTAGTGAAAGCGCAGCTGCAAGAACAGAAGGTATGTTGCTATATACACAAACAAACAATAGATTAATACATTAATATTTCCATGAAGTATTGATAAAAAAAAAAATGCTACCAAATTTTAAAGCATTATCTTTATTATATACTATATTTCTCATCCCATCCTTAAACTGAGAAGCATACTGTGTAAGTTCATGCATTTGAGAAGCTTTGAATGCCTTTGTGTATGAAATGGGAATGGGTGGGGGAAAGTTCATTCCCCTTTTTGAGATCTTTGTTAGCTTAGTGAGTAAGGTAAAACACCTGAATGCCCATAATGATCTTCTGAAACATGATACAAGTGTTTGGCTTAAGTACAGCAAAGAGAAAACAAGGTGCATTATAAAGAGTTTAGATTCTCAGATAGAGAACACCTCTGTGAACAAAATGTGTGTTTGCTTCATCATACAAAGCATTTTTGAAGACGCAAAAGAGGGCGTTCTATGAAACTGTATAAGGAAGCCAATTCCCAGCATGTCCTCTAACTGTATAGGTCGTTTGTTGCTTTCCTTGAAGTACAACCCAACAGAGCATCTAGTAAATGTACGTTATCGACCACAGCCCATTTTTGCGTTAAGGCATTGTACCTTTTAATCTGCGTAATAATTTGTGTTTCATGGAGCTCAACTGATAGAGCATTGGTAGAGGAGAATTTATAAGTATGCCAGTGCGTATTCTAGCTCATAGATCCTCTGGAAGATTCCTTACTCAAAGGAATTGAGATGTCCTTCAAGATAGCAGAGTTCTATCGGTTTCCAAGTAACTAGTAAAGTAGTGCATTACTTTTTAACTTTAGAATAATATAACTTACTCTAGTTACTTTTTCAAAAAAGTAATGCCAGTTACTTTGTTTTCTCATTTATTGACTAGTCTCCTGACCCCATGTTGGGAGAAATTAGAAATCCAGAGGCATTGTGCGTGGTGTGTGAATACAGTATAGTTCAAAACTAAATGTGAATGTGCATTAATTCATCTTACTCTCAGATTTAGTACTCATCAAAAGGAATCAAAATAAACTCAGAATATGTTACAAACAGCGTGGGCAGTGTGAGATAAAGATTGACAAGCACTTGCGCCGGTAGCAACAAAACACAGACATTTGATGTCGTTTCACTTACTGTCTACAGTTCTGAATCATGACCAGGTTTTTTTAAAGCTGAGAAATGTTATCCCCCTTTAAGAAGCATCCCAAGATCGAGAACCACTTCCTTGCAGGCCCTTGCCCTTGGAGAAAGCATAATAAATTGCTTCAGCATGATAAACATACTGTAACAAGTTTCTTGTCATGCAGCTCTTACAGCGACTCCTAGAGGACAGGAGACCCAGTATGGAGACCATGATGCAGGAGGGTCCACAGCTGGCAGAGGGGCTTCAGGGAAATGACAGTGAAAAGACCAAAGTGCAGCTTGCTCAGCTCAAGCTCAAGTGGGAGGCTCTACTTCAGGGCGCCAACAGCAGGTCGGTCTGGTTGACACTTTGGTCCACATTTTGGTCACAGGAAGACTGTTTGACTGACATCAAAAAGCCAACCAGAACCTTTTTTACCTGATTTTTTTAAATCTGATGTAAGTGAAGGAATGTGTTTTGATTTGACAATGAATTTGTTTTCACAGACACAGGATTCTGGAAGACATTCTGCCAAGAGCTCAGCTATTCCAGGAAAGGACAGACACACTTCAGCAATGGCTTATATCTGTGGATCAGGACTTAGCTGAGCTCCGCTCTGCAGAGAGAGGGATGCTGCATCTGCAAGAAGCCACAGCACAGGCCAAGGTCAGCAAAACATTAGAAAAGGTTTTGTTTATTCAATAATAAGTTGTATACTACAAGATTTCAGTGTGGATGGAACTTGCCTTTCTCTATCACCTTTTAGGCAGTCATGGAAGAGATAAAAGCTAAGAGTGTCAACTTAGGGAAACTTCAACAATGCGCTCACGAGCTCATGGAAAAGATTTCAGGTACTTTCCTCCCATTTTGTGCCATTGTACACATTAAGCCTTGCACAGTGCCCACAAGGACATGTTTCAAACATGTTTTAATCCTTCTCATGCTTATCTAAAGAGGAGGAAACCCAGTTGGTGCAGGAGCGGGTAGACAGTCTGCGTATCCGGTACTCAGTGATGAGTCTGGGTAGTGCTGATGTCCTGCAGAGGCTGGAACAGGCTTTGGAGGCATCTAGTAGATGTACCTCCAGTCAGGAAGACCTCCACCTGTGGCTTGGTCGAATCGAGAGAGAGCTGCTGGCTCCTGCTGCCCAGAGTCAGACTGGGGATGCAGTCTTGTGTTCTTCTGAGAGGCAGAAGGTAAGAGACAGGTGGAAACCTTGGGTTGCTTGAAGTGTACTGTAAGCCACTTTGGACAAATACAGATGCTAAATGCCTCCTTACACATCGCTTTGATTGCCTTTGATCAGCTGGAACAGGCCGTTGAGAAAGAGTTGGTTTGGTTTAGAGATACCTCAGTGGCACTGGAAGAGTTCAGAGCCATTAATCTGGACCCAAACATCATTGCATCTCAGCTCAATGAGCAGAAAGTGAGTTGTTGCACATTGTTTTCTGTACATATGCTAGAAATTCAGTAAAATTCTCCAAATTAATCAATATAATGTCTGTTTTTCTGCAGATACTTGCTGTAGAGATTCTGCAGCACAAGTTTAACATTGAGAAAATGGTGAAGATTTTGGAACTCCTGCAGATGTACACTGATGATGGGGAGACACTGAAACTCCAGGTAAGCTGATATTCATTCTTAATAGCTTTTTTTCTATATATTTTGACTGAGAACCAACATAATACCACTGTCTTTCCCCTCAAAAGTCTTCCCTAGACACCTTACAGGAGCATTGCCAGGTCACTACTGCCACAAATTCCCACGTTTTGCTTCAACTTGAGCATGCTCAGTCGCTCTTGTCTCAGTTCTCAGAGGGCTTTGCTGAGGTGTTACCATGGTTACAGGAAACCAAAGCCCTTATTGGCCAGTTTACTCTAAACGCCATCAGCTACGAGGCTTTCAGAGAACAACAGGACCTCTTACAGGTGCTTAAAACTTGCTTCTTCAGAACTAGATATTAACAACAGATGCTCATTTTTGACACATTGAATTTTAATAGCCATCACGCTGTGTTCAATATATTATCTTTGTATTTCAATCATTGTACTTAATTCATCGTTTCAGTTAAACTAATATATACATCAGTGTTTGATGATGTTGCTTCCAAACAGGGTATCAGGGAGTCCATAGCAGAGCATAAGCCGCTGATAGCACGGCTAATCATGCTGGCCCAGCGTCTATCAGACCTGAATGCAGTTCAGGGAGAGGAGTTCTGCCAAAAAGCCAGGGACACTGAAGAACAGCACCTGGCCATCAGAGACCGAGTTCGAGAAGCTGCTGGAGTACTGGAGGAGTCTCTGCCCCGCTATACACAGGTGACACACATCTAGATATGATGCTAATCCCTTGTGCATATGATGAAATATTTCATTTATCCTATAGAAATCAATTGTAGAAGTAGTTTGAATACTGTAAAAGTTGTGTTTTGAATACCTCTTGGCATGCCTACACGACTGTGAGAGAAGTCACTTGGGAAAGTATGGGATTTTTGGAAGTTGCTTGTGGATGGCATCCACAGTGCTCTTTTGGGCCACATGGCCTTCAACATGTTTTTTGGATAAAAATAAAAAAAACCAATGAAGCAAATACAACATAGACAGTCTGCCACCCTTAAAAGAGAACCAGTTAATGAAGGGAGTATAGGGAGGAGAACACCTGCAATAAGATCATTGGTTGAAAACTGTATAAAAGGATGAGCTGTGAGTGAGTCATATGTCAGAGGTCTCAGATTTGTGTTTTTACAGTAAAGTCTAATTTTGACTTTAACTCTGCCTCCTCTGCATTATTTTGCAAGATATAGAAAACGTTTCTGCCTAACACATACTGGAGAATCCAGCTAAATCAGCTTCTTATGGTAATTATTAAGTTACAATAAGTTAACTTGAATAAGTCAGACCACACAGAGGGTACACTTTTTAAAAGATGTTATTTTAAGTTATTTAAGCATTTTCACAGTAAAGCAATTTTACAGTATATTAGTTTATATAATTCTGTGGATTTAAAGCCATAAACTTGGTGTTGCTAAAGCCATGTGCAGCTGAACTACAAGAATGCAAGGCACTGATGCAATACACTGACATAACCAGTTTTCAAAGAAGCCATATGTTTTAGGTTGCTAAAGTTGTATAGAAAGACATCATTGCCACATTTTAGCTGCATAAATGCTAGCTCACCCCTGAAACTCTGTATGTCCATGTCAGCTGAATGAGAGGATGACTCTGATTGGAGAGAGACTGGAGCGTCTGTGTAGTCACCTGCAGGCCTCAATGGCTCTTCAAGGCCTCACTCCCCGAATTCAGGAGCAGCTACAGGACAACAAGCATACGTTGTCTGAGCTCTCAAAAATGGATCTGGACCTCGGCAGTTTGAGGACACAGGCTCAGGAGCTCCTGACCAACACAGGGGCTCTTGGGGACAGTTCCATTTGCATAGGTACCTCAAACAGGAATTGCACACAACTTTAAGCACATTCAGCTTTATATGCTAAAATATATTATAAACACTATTGTTTCATAATCATAGTCTGTCTGTGATGATCTTGGTCATTTTAGCTATTCAAGACCGGGTTTGCTGTCTAACAAGCCGCTGGGAGGAGGCTCAAAGACAAGCTCAGGAGAGGGAGAAGTGGCTTCTCAATCTCCTGGATCTGGCAGTCAGGTTCTGGAATGATGTGAGTGACATGACGTCTGGACTGAATGATGCCCAGCAAGCTGTTCTGGACCTCAACTCTAGCCGATCAGATTCAGAGACCATCCGGCAGAGCCTAGAGACCATGCAGGTAATGTTTCTCAATGATTCTCTGCTCTATGCTGGTCCAGGCTGGCCCTTGCTGGTTTAGTGCTGGTCTAGCTGGTAAACCAGAAATGCTAGCAAAACTGGTTGACCTATTTCATATTGCTAGTTTTACTTTGGCAGCTTTTAGAAGAACCAGCATCCAAAACAGAACATATTACCTGGCTTTGTTCTTTCAACAGGGTTGTTTAAGGATATTTCCTCATTGCTTCTTGAATGTTCTGAATCAATGCAAAGCCCCATTCAATCCAAACTCTCTTATCCTTCCTTCTCAGACACTCAAGGAAGACATTGATTCTCTGCAAGGTGACCTGGACACACTAGGGATTCTGGGAATGGAACTTATGTCAGCTTGTGGTGACACAGACAAGCCAGAGGTCACCAAAAGTTTGGATGAGGTTTGTATTTGAAACTGATTTGAGACTAATCTTTGCAGAAACTGTTGTACATTGTGCAGTCATTTGTTGACATCTCACTATCCAACTGTCTTTTCTTGCAGCTTTATGGCACATGGAACAATCTCAGTAAGATCTGGACACAGTGCAACAGTAAGTTAGAAGAATGTTTACGAATGGCGCTCCATTATCAGGACAGTATGCAGGTGAGTTAGCCACACACAAGGAACAAGTTTCAATTCCTTTTAAGGCATTCCAAATCTAGGTTGACTAGATTGGACATGTTCTAGACAGGATTTCTATAATGTCCAGGTTTTGGATTTATCTTCATTTATTTGATTTTCTCTCTACTGTCCTCATAAATTTTATGTATGCATATTTGCATTGCTTTGACTGTTCTCTGTTGATCCCACCTTCTCGCACACCTTAATTGGTTGACTGAGTGCAATGCTTGCATGTGCTATTGGTCAAACTGCTTTTCAGTCATTACCTTCAGCAAGTATTAAAAGAATAGGAAAACCCAGACATTTTAGGCAGCTTAGAAAAAGCATGTAACATCACCCTAGTATTTCAATTTTCATGCCTCCATGTGGTTGTAGCTATCAGTCTTAAACAGTCTGGCCAACTTCCTGCAAATTGGCAGGACTTTTGGATGGCCTTCTAGAGAGACAAGTTAGCAATAGAGAATTTTGAATAAAGTCAGCATATTTCAGTGAATTCTCTTCTTGGTTGTGCTGACATCAGGAGACAATGGAAGAAACTGACAATGTGCACTTATGAATATTCATATACTGTAGAGTAGGTCAAGAGAACACCACAAAAGCATGTTTAAAAATATGACCTTTTCTTGAAGGGGCTCTTTGAGTGGCTGAAGTCTGCAGAGCTGAAGTCCACCGAAGAGTTCTCAGTGGGATCTGACCTGGGATCAGTGAAAGAGCAGCTATGTGACCTGAAGGTTAGATCACACAAACGTATCTAGAGAAACTGAAACCTGTGTCACAAACAAATTTGTGGTGATGCCATCACCTTTCTTTTCAGGAATTTAAGCGAGTGCTCTATCAGAAGAAGATTGAGATTGAAAGTTTAAACCATCGCTTTGTGTGTCGCCTTTCCCCTGGCACTGAGCGACCTGGGTCCATCTCTCCACTGTGTGACTTCCGCCAGCGATGGGACAATCTGGAGTCAGAGACTGTCAGCAGACAGGTAAAATACCAGCTAAATGAAAAATATAAATACGGCTTCATCATAATGGTACTTCACAAAGAGCACTATGTTTTCGAGCAGCACCAGTTGGAGTGTGCACTGCTGGGCTTGGGTCAGTTCCAGAACACTCTTGATGAGCTACACACCTGGCTCGCCCACACGGCTGACCTACTGCAGGCATCTCAGCCAATCAGCATTGACCTGCAAACCTGTGAGATAGAGCTAGCCAAGCACAAGGTACAAACACACATTTACAAGTGTCAATGGCATGTTTGTGTATGCACATTTTTGCCAATGTTGTGTCCTCACTTTGGCAGTGATCTGTGCTTATTTCAAATGAAACACTAGTGCTACTGCTTATTGAATACTGCACAGATCTGCTGTATCCCAACGCATGTCCTGATTTTGCTGAGTTCGACGTGTTCCTGGGTTAACATATTTTGTTGGACCCTGGAACAACATTTTATTACAAAATTTTAATTTTGACCATATCTCTACACCTAAACCTAACCCTAGCCATGAGTAATGCCTAAAATCAGAGGAGCTGATAGATGACTGACACTGATGCACAAGCACCAAACACTGATTGTAAGCCTAAACTTCACAAAAAACTATAAACTGGTTCTTCAAATCTGATTGGCTAATCACAATGTTGTCCCAGACATGTCAAACTCATAAATCAGGTTCTGCGTATCCCAACTAACAAGAAATGGTAGAATGTACAAACCTTACATTCTTAAAAATTATCTCAAAGTTATGAACAGTGCAACAGTTATAAATTGAACGTTTCATTTAGATGTTCTAGTTATTTTTTAATGTTCCAACAATGAACAATATTATACAAATTTTTTATGGTATTTGGAGACTGGCTACTGCTTTTAAAATAGTATGTACGTATGTCATATTTATGGATCAACCTCTTCAAAAACATAGACCTAAGTCCCTCTCAATAATAAAGCTGCTTCACGAACATAGCTCCTTAAAGAACCTGTAACATCAGAAGAACCTTTCTGTTTCACAAAAGGTACACAAGAAAGGAAAGAGATGATTCTTTACAGAATCTTTGACTGAATGAATCTTTGTGGAACCAAAAATGGTTCTTATATGGCATTGTTGTGAAAAATCTTGTAAGCACCTTTGTTTTCAAGAGTGTGCTCCTAAATCTACCCATAACTTATCCCTAAAATCAGAGGGAAATGATAGCTACATTAAAAAAAGTTTTTCCTACTATGTAACCCTACTTGTAAGCCCAATGCAATTGGTTGATTATAATATTGTACTTGGTGAAATCATGCTGACTCCAGCCACCGCTTACTGCACCCTACACAGTCGTTACACTTGTTTTTGTGTGCCCTTAGGTTCTGCGGAATGATGTGATGTCCCATGTGCAAACGGTAGACTCTCTGAACCAGGCCGGCAGAAACCTGATGGAGTCTGGGGCAGGAGACAGCTCACATGTCCTGCAGACTCGTCTGGAACAGCTGAACGAACGCTGGGAATTTGTGCGCTGTGAGACAGAGCGCAGACAGCTAGAGCTGGAAAATAACCTCAGTCAGGTGACCACAAACACCAGCGAAATAACCAGATTACAGAATTCATGAAAACAGAATGGTTTTAGTTGGTCTCAGTCCCATTGTCTCATAGGCTTGTTCCCGTTTTTCTCCAAAAAATACATCTGCAAATCCGCAACCCTTGAGCTGAAAATCCTTTTATTGGTGCTCAGTCAAAAATACATATTATTATTAATTGCATTCAATTCCTCTTCTTCTACTTGTTTTCTTCCAGGTTTTGTATTTCTTTTTGTATCTCCTCATTGACACTTGGCAATTATGCAGCATAATGAGGTGTTTATAAGCATGCCAGTTTTTATTGTTGTTGTTTTTTGACTGGGAACACCAAAGTAGACATTTTTTACCCTGTGTGAACAACGTCAGTGAGTACAATAACATTCAGTAGCAAAAACAGAGAAATTCCTCTCTAGGTCTTGACACTTGTAATGACACTTTCTTTGTTAGAAAAAAGACATGGGGAAAAAAGTGTGTTTTTTTATACATTTCTCCTGTCTCCTGTTAAATAGGTCATGAAAAGAAACATCAAATAGTTTTTGATAAGTACATGTGAGAGGATTCTATGATATGCAACAGATGTTTATACCTTTGTAAATGTGTGTGTGCTATAACCATTTCTAACTGGATTGCAGGTTCAAGATGTAACCATGGAGATCCAGGATCTCCTGCAGTGGCTGGAGCACACAGACCTGAGGCTGTCCTCCAGTAAGACGGTGTGGGGAATGCCAGACTCTGCCAACGAGAGATTGAATGCTCATTTGGTAAGAAGCACTTGAATGCAGCGTGCTGAACTTGGAGTCTTAACCCTGCAAACCTGTTTAGAAAACTTGATCCTACGCTGAAGCCTCATTTCTGTATCTTGCAGGAACTCTGTAATGAGATGGATTCTAAATTGCATGCCTACACAAACGTGCGTAACGCTATCCACAGGATGCTGGAGGGCAGAGAAGTGTCCCGGGGCTCCAGCACAGAGCACAGCTTATGCATACTGGAGCAGAAGTGGAGCGCTGTCTATGCTAAAATGCAAGAAAGAAAGGTGATGACAGCATATTCTGCATAATTTTAGCCATCTACAGGCTTACAACAAGTTTTGAGAGCTAAATTTTCTTACATTTTAAATTGATTGTATTCATATTATTATAAAAAACAAATAGGGCACCACTTGTACTTATATTTAAAAAAAAAATGCAATTACATCTGTAATTAATTTCTGTAATTACATTTATAATTACACTTTTGTGTTGACCCATTCCTTAAATCTTAACTCACCCTTAAACCTACCCATACCACTAAACCTGCTTTTACAGATTGTAACAAAGCACTGAACATTATCAAATAGGACATTCATGATAAATGGTAAAACCATAAATGGTAATTCATAATGATGAGATTAAACTATTTATTTATTAAATGCACAACACAATGCATAAATTCAATTTTAAGCGAATGTCAGATTGTGTAAAAGACTTATAGTGTGTGTGTGTGTGTGTGTGTGCATTTGGTTCCGGTGATCTGTCCACCTGTCCATCTAGGTGTTCTGGTCATCTCTTCGCTGGTACACCGTCTGATCTGGATATGGACTGAGGAACAGAATAAGAGAGAGACAGACTAATATTAGCGTAGAGGCCATTCTTTTTACGATGTAACGAGTACA
>JAUMHP010000023.1:230818-242822 GCA_032361065.1 Enteromius trimaculatus
TTGCTCTTTTTAAACCCGGCTAACACCTGGTGGTGTCGTAAGAGTCGTCCTTTTGTCCACAAATAATCTGAATAAAAACGACTCCAGAATGTAAACAGCTCCTGCGCATGTGCACGGCCCTGAATCATGTTTGCATTTCCATCTCACTTCGTAAAGTCAATGATATTAGACACAGGCCAGCAGTTACAGAATGTCAAGGGCAGCAGGGAAACGAGAGGCCGTTAACGTGGAGAACAGAGGAGTCGTGTGAAAGAGGCCTGGAGGTGTAGTGAATGGGAGCGCCCGTGTCCTCATTTCGCCCCGTTTTCTGTCTCTGCACAGTCCCAGCGGACCTGAGCCCAGAGGAGCGCTCCGAGCTGGAGGAGATCCGCCGCAGGAAAGGAGCGCTGCTTCTGGAGATCCAGAGACTGAAAGAGGAGCTGAGAGAAGCCATTATTGAGGTGGAGGGCCTGGAGAGCAGCACAGAGGGCAGGTTAGTCTCACGCGGGCCTGTTTTATGGATGGGAACCGGTTTGTGCTTCCAGGCACTCAGACGTTATCTCTCAGTAGCTGTGTATACCGTGCAGTCTTTGACATGAACTTGAACTCTGCACGCTGTAGGTTTGTAGGACACTTGTGCTTCACTCCTCAAACGTGAAGAGTACTGACGTCCTCTCGGTTTGTGTTTTTGTAGTAAAACATTACAGAAGAGTCGGCATGTGGCCATGGGCAGGAAGAAATTCAACATGGACCCGAAAAAGGTAAGACTTCCTGTTAAAAAAAGAAACAAAATGAGCCATTGTTTACCAGAAATGATATCACAGGGTTGCGTTTTAATATACAGCTGTGCTCACAAGATCACACAACTCTGCAGAACATGCAAATGTTGATAGCTGAATTAGTGGGATCGTGAGAACTGCTTATTTTGAGTTAGTACTCTCTCGAATGAGCCGTTTCACAAGACATGATTAACTGAATTCATAAAAAATGACCAGCAGCAGGCAGTCGAGCTGCTCAGGATCAACAAGCGACTCGTGAAAATATAAAAATAGCTGAGGATCATCCAGGAAACAACACGGATTATTAAGATTCAAGGGTGTGTAAACTTTTGAACGGTAAATACGTATCTGTTATGTGAAATAACTTATTCAGGACAGGGCTAAATAAACACTTCTTCATGATTCCTCTTATTTTGTTAAGATTATGAACATTTTGCGTATTCTGCAAGGTGCGTGTAAATTTACTTTGTTTTTGGAAAGTCTCCTCAGCTCACTGTGCCTTGGTTATTTGACCAAAACTACAATCAAAATTGAAATATGTTGTCTGTCATAATGTTTTAAGATGTGATTAATTTCTGTCACCAGGGCATTGTATTCCTAGTGGAGAATGAGCTTCTTAGACACACTCCAGAGGACATTGCCCAGTTTCTGTACAAAGGAGAAGGACTCAATAAAACTGCGATAGGAGACTATCTGGGTGAAAGGTATGGCTACTTATTATCTGTGTTTCGCTTACATGCTACAGTTATCAAGAATCTGTATTATTTTCATCTGTGTGGTGAAAAAAGCTGCAGAAGCAGTCAATTGTTTTTTTGTGTGTGACAACACATACTGAATGGTAGGCAGGTACAAAACTGTGTTTCAGATGCTGAAATAAAAAGCATTGCATCTAATAATGGATGTGTATTCTGTGAAGGGTTTGCTCTGCAAAATAATTACAGTATTTATTTTTTATCATTCAAAACTAGCTTTGCTTGTCACGGACCGGTGCAAAATGTCAACTATACTATCACCCAGCTGTATAATGCTTTAGTGCATGAAGATATTAGATATTATAAACACTAACATCATGGTTTTATGGAAAGCTATTTTCAATAACTATATGAAAAGCACTATACAAAGGAATTAAAGGCTAGACATCATCGTGATCCATCTCTGCTGCCTATGTTTAGTCAGAACCAAACATACTAAAACAGAGATGTTGTTAAACTATGACTCTCTCTCTCTCTCTCTTTCAGAGATGACTTCAATATTAAAGTATTGCAAGCTTTTGTTGATCTTCACGAATTCACGGATCTGAACTTGGTACAAGCACTGCGGTAAGTGACCAGATGTTTATAATTACGTCTTTTCTCAATGTTTCTTTTATAAAAATATAAAATATATATATATAGTTGTTGAATAGTTTTCACACATGCAGTGCTTGTGTTCCTGATGTGTCCGTATGTTTATGTTCACTGCAGGCAGTTTCTGTGGAGCTTCCGCTTGCCCGGTGAGGCTCAGAAGATCGACAGGATGATGGAGGCCTTTGCACAGAGATATTGTCACTGCAACCCTGGAGTCTTCCAGAGCACAGGTCAGACATGCAATGCTTCATCACTTAACACAGTATAGTCATTACTGAGTGGGTGCTTGTGGACCACAAACCCGTTGCTGCTTTCATCATTGGAGAGTTGATGCATCATGTCTCTGTGTGCTCCTCGCAGACACCTGTTACGTGCTGTCGTTTGCCATCATCATGTTAAACACCAGTCTGCACAACCCCAACGTGCGGGACAAGCCCACGGTGGAGCGCTTCATCAGCATGAACAGAGGCATCAACGATGGAGGAGATTTACCAGAGGAGCTGCTCCGAGTGAGTCTGCGTTCATGTCTCTGCTGAACTACGATTTCTGTGATGATCTGGAACACCTCATCTATACGCTTAATCAATTCAGGACATTATTGATTAGTGTCTGTGAATATTAAAGACTGCTGTGACACTCTGTACGTCTCGTAATAGTAACAATTTCAAAGAAATATGCTACCATTTTTCTTACATGTTTTAGTTTTAACAGTATGCTCAAAAACCCAAAGAGTCTTTGAATACTCATTTTCAAATATTAATTGAATGGAGTTTATGACTTTATTTAAAAACCACCATTTTTGGCAATAAATGTGTATTAAATCCAGAATAAATAAAACATGCTTTTACTAATATACTGCACAAAACGTCTTAAAAAGAAAGCGTTGCACAGGGTCCTGTTATTGTAAACATCTTGCTAAATCAGTGCGGCATTTTATGAATTCAGTTTTTTTATTTATTTTTATTTTTTTATACACAATTGTTGCATTTAAAATGTAAAAGGATTCAAAGCGATAATTGTCATGTGTACAAAAGAAACTACATTGCTCTGTGCAATGAAATTCTTTTTTACTGACATAAACAATGCCGAGTCAAAAAAGTAAATAAAGTAAGGGAAAGATTAAAAGCTAACATTAATTAAATAATAAATTAATTAAAATAAATAAAGACTAAGTGTGCGCTGATGTGAAACAAATTTAAAACAGGATCAAAGAAGCGTTAATAAATTGTTTAGTTGCTTTTTGATGAATAAAAATGGCAAAAATATTGTACGTTAAAATTACAATGGAAAAAATTTAAGAAAATGTTAGGAATTAGGAAAAAAATAATTAAAAGTTACAGTTTATTCAGGTCCCTGTGTTGCCTGAAAGCACAATCAGTGTGAACGATTTGTATTTTTATTGATTCTTTTTTTTTTTTTTTTTGTAGTAATGCTTCAGATTTAATTTATTACTTTTTTTTCAGAATCTGTATGACAGCATCAAGAACGAGCCCTTCAAGATCCCAGAGGATGATGGGAATGACCTGACGCACACTTTCTTTAACCCAGACAGAGAAGGCTGGCTCCTCAAGCTGGGTGAGTCCATCCTGATCGCCCGGAGCGTTGTTGGCAGGGTCTCTATCATTGCCGTCGCATGGTTTTCTGTTATTTCATTGCTGTGCTTTGCTCTCGTTTCCTAAAAAAGAAGAAAACTAGCAAAAAACATCACTTCTAATGTGTTTGGCGCTTTCAGAGATTTACTTTCTTTCTGCATGGCGAGCTCTGTGAACTCTCAAGCACTAAAAGCTTTTAAATCTTCTTCCCTCTCCCCGTGTCTCTGTGTTTCTGTTTCCTGTGATCCGTCCCCGTTCCCTCTTTCCCGTCTCTTCTGGCTCCTGCTCTGCTTGACCTGTGATTTCTCTGCCGATGCTGTCCACCTTTCAGGAGGTACGTACAGCCTCTTCTCCCGCACTAGAACATCTCACAGAGAGGGTTTGGGGCTAACTGATGCTGTTAGGGATGTTTGAAATGTACCATGATATAAATTCATAATAATGCAGCTCGTTGAAGTGTTAACTAGGTTGTATTCATATGTTACATCGTAACAGTTTGGAAATTTCACACGTTTTAAAATCTCTGTGAACACACGAACCATTGTCCATGCATTTTTTTCAAAGATGCTTTTATAAATTTGTGGACATTTTTATGACACATTTGTGTAATAGAAAGGACAATTATTTTCATATTAGCTTGACTAACGAAGCTGCATAAAACAACATTATAAGTACCACAGATTACTAGAATAAAACAGTAAACAGACACTTCCCTTGTTAACTGCATTTGCTACATTACTTCTTGAAAATATATAATCTGCAATTGATTCATAAAAGATGTGTTGGTCACATAAATACTTACAGAGACTGGAGATGAGCTCTTTGACCCTTACCAGTAAACAACAGCAACTAACTAGTACTCAGGCAATCACTCACCGCTCATTAGCTTCGCAGTGAAGAGTTTTGGACTGGCCTGTCAGGCCTAATCCTCTGGTTAATATGGTTGGATGTTTAAGGCAGTGGCGTGTGAAGACATGTCATGCTGTATCTGTGTAGTTCAGCAGGCTGACACAGAGGACGTGAGTCATTTCTTGTGTGTCTTGCACCTCTAATTCATGTAATCGTCCTTCTCAGGAGGTCGTGTGAAAACATGGAAGAGACGGTGGTTCATCCTGACTGACAACTGCCTCTATTACTTTGAGTACACAACAGTAAGCCAAGAACCATACAGCCATATTTCATCTTTTTTTCAGTCATTTTTTTAGAGTAAACGTGAGAGTAAAGACATTTGTAATGTTCTGAAAGATGCCTATTTTAAATAAATGGAGTTATTTTCTATTAATCTCTGAACCCCGAAAAATAAAATGTGTCACAGTTTTCACGAACATATTTGGCAGCACAATTGTTTTCTACATTGATAATAATCAGAAATGTTTCCTGAGCAGCAAATCAGTATATTAGACTGATATCTGAAGGATCATGTGACACTAATGCTGATAATTCAGCTTTCCTTACAGTTTACACACAGGAAACCTGGTCATTTTTCACACAGTATTACTGTTTCTTACAGTATTTTTTGTAAAATAAATGTAGCTTTGGTGAGCAGAAGACTGACCTCAAACCTTTGTAGTATATGGCCAAATAGACCCATAATAGCTAGTACTGAGTGTGTGTGTGTGTGTGTGTGTGTGTAGGATAAGGAGCCCAGAGGCATTATACCATTGGAGAACCTGAGCATTCGAGAGGTCGAAGATCCCAGAAAGCCAGTAAGTCTGTTGACATACTCATTATACAGTCAAATTAAACAAGCTAAATAAACATAACAATTTCCATGACACTTTTCAACTGCTGGTCTCTTTATTGACCTTTAGGGCTGGGCCGTATGTCAGAGAAAGATTGTTGACGGTGATATGTTTTCTGTGCAGAACTGTTTTGAGCTCTACATCCCTAATAACCGCGGGCAGCTGATTAAAGCGTGTAAGACCGAGGCTGACGGTCGAGTGGTGGAGGGAAACCACATGGTGTACCGAATCTCCGCTCCCACCCCGGAGGAGAAGGACGAATGGATCCACAGCATCAAGTGAGTACTGAAGGGATTCATGACGATCTCAGGCATCTCAGGAAAGAGTTACAACAACTTATTTAACCTGACTTCAGTCCAAGCTTTTATCAGCTTCTGACAAATGTTTGCATAACTCAAGTATATTTGCATTTCCTGATAGGAATAGCAGTATATTTGCTAGTGTACTTCTCGGGGCACAGAAAAACAGTTTAGCAGATACACACTTTTGAAATGTTATTTCCAATATGTCCCTCACCAATAGAATATTAAAAGTTTGGGGCTAATGCTACTTTTGTCACGATTGAACATGTGGCAGTCTCACTTCGCAGCTGCCAAGGAGGCGAGGAGACAGGAACTCTATGTACTTGAAACATTTAATAAAACAAAAACAAGATACAGGGAAGCTGACGACGAGCAGAGACACAAGCATACATAAATCCACATAACATTAACAACTGACACTGAACTAGACACAGGGCATGGTTTAAATACACAGACTAATCCAGACATAATACAAGACACCTGGAGGACACAGCTGGTAGGGAATGAACACTAAAGAGAGGGGCGGAGTTACAAATGGGTCAAAACACCAGTGATGGAATGAAAACAAAAACAAAGCACATGGACAGACACATGACACCTTTAATGGACGGAAAGTACAATGAAATTCTGATAATATAATAACAGACTTACATGAAATGATTGAAATATCAGTTGGCACACTATATCTCCAATAATGCCTTACAAGTAAACAAGGAACAAGTAAACGCTCCTCAAAAGATCTGAGATGTGCTGATTTGAAGCAAGTTAGACGTTTATTTGAGTCAGTCTGACTTATTGTCAGTTGGTTTGGTTCAAAGTAAGTCAGACTAAACTGACATAAACCTGGCTTGTTTGGTGAACTTACTTTATGAAACGTCCCCCTGGAAGTGCTCATCTGTAAATATTAGTTTAGTGCTGCTGTCAAACAATTAATTCGCATACAGAATAAAAGTTTTTGTTTACATAATATGCATGTGTGCTGTGTATATTTATTATGTATAAATAAATACACGCATGCATGCATTTAAGAAAAATGTTAAGTATTAAATATATTTATATATATGATCTAAAAATATTTTGATGAAAACCCCAAATTTAGTATCTCAGTGCTGCGTGGCATGAAGTGGATCAGTCTGTGGTGCCCAGGTTGCTCTGATAGTGGCCTTCAGCTTTTCTGCATTGTTGGGTCTGGCACAGTACCCCATAGATTTTCTGTGGGGCTAAGGTCAGGTGAGTTGGCCAGTTAAGAACAGGGATAGCATGGTCCTTAAACCAGGTACTGGTAGCTTTGGCGCTGTGTGCAGGTGCCAAGTCCTGTTGGAAAATTAAATCTGCATCTCCATATAGTTAGTCAGCAACAGGAAGCATGACGTGCTGTAAAACTTCCTGGTATACAGCTGCGTTGACCTTGGACCTCAGAAAACACAGTGGACCAGCACCAGCAGATGACATGGCACCCCAAACCATCACCGACTGTGGAAACTTTACACTGGACCTCAAGCTATGTGGATTCTGTGCCTCTCCTCTCTTCCTCCGGACTCTGAGACCCTGATTTCCAAAGGAAATGCAAAATTGACTTTCATCAGAGAACATAACTTTGGAGCAGCAGAAGTCCAGTTCTTTTAGTCTTTAACCCAGGCGAGACACTTCTGACGCTGTCTGTTGTTCAAGAGTGTCTTGACTCAAGGAATTTGGAGCTGAAACCCATGTCTTGCATACGTCTGTGCGGTTGTTTTGGTTATCCCTGTTGCTTGTGCACCTTTTTTTCGCCTCACTATTGATGTGCTTGGACACAGAGCTCTGTGAACAGCCAGCCTCTTCTACAATGACCTTCAGTGTCTTGCCCTTCTTGTGCAAGGTGTCAGTGGTCGTCTTTTGGACAACTGTCGCATCAGCAGTCTTCCCCATGATTGTGTAGCCTACAGAACAAGACTGAGAGACCATTTTGAGTTAATTAGCTGATTAGAGTGAGACACCAGGTGTCCTCAATACTGAACCTGTTCACAATATTCTGATTTTCTGAGATGCTGAATTTGGGGTTTTCAGTTATAATCATCAAAATGAATTGAAATAAACACTTGAAATATATCTGTCTGTGTGGAATGAATCTATACATTATACAAGCTTCACTTCTTGAATGGAATTAGTGAAATAAATCTACTTTTTGAAGATATTCTAATTATGTGACCAGCACCTGTGTGTCTGTACATATATGCGCATGGGTGCCTATTTATAAATACGTAATAATATGTACACACACATATGTACACACACATATTTTGGATGTGAATAATCGTTTGACTGCTCTACTACAGTTATTTTGATGTTTACTTGATAGAAATCAGTCAAGACTTCAAAGACACATGAAGCATCAGCTCAAGCAGTGAACCCTAACATTAAAAGAGCTTGTACTTTTAAAAAAAATCTAAACTATCAACCATATAACAGCAAAGTTATGGTCAAGCAGATGATTTAGAGGAACAGTAGTGTGAGTATGGATTATGATACTGTAGACCTTGCAGGTATAAGAAGTATGGCACATGAGATGACTTTGTGTTTTGTTTCAGATCCGCTGTGAGCGTCGACCCTTTCTACGAGATGCTTGCAGCCAGGAAGAAACGCATTTCCCTAAAGAAGAAAGAAGAGCAGCCCTAAAAGTCCTCCGTTCCTCCTCACTCCATCCATCCATACGCTCCCTCCATTCTCTGGGAAACCAATGATCCTTCATCGTGGTAGCTCTCGTTCAGATCAATCTGTTATTCTGGTTTCATGGAGAGATGTGTGTCGTTGGGAAACCAGGACGTCAGTTTGGATTTCAGTGGTCTGGACTGCATCGTTTATTTCCATACTTCTCCTACACTTGCACACTACACAGTGTTACTGACGATCACGCTAGTCTGTACAGACACTCACTATAATCTGCTGACATTCTGTAGGACTTCACTAACATTCATAACCATCCTCGTCTCACACTCCCTCCTGCTATTGCCAGCGTTTTACTGTGAAGTTCTTACACAAACAGGGTAGACGACCAAGCAGCCTGATGTATTCATCATCATTATCACCACCATCATCATCATCATCATCATCATCATCAGGGGTGGATCTAACCGAAGCTTTAGCAGAGACGAGTGGGAGGTTTTGTTCACGCCGAAGGCTGTTGAAGTCTATTCTGCTGCCTGTCTAAACGTTATTTAATCTGAACTGACACTATTTATCTCCGACTCATTCGAGTTTATTTACATGTTATGAATGAAGATGTACATGAAGGTCATTGCTGTTCACGCCACATATCGAGCGTAGTGTGTCACTTCGGTTTACCTATTAGTTACATATCACTTTAGCATGTCTGTTTTACACTAATGTTGGTATTGGCCCACCGGCGATGTCACTTCCTGTGCACAGTTAATGACGAGTGCGTTGAACTTCACTGACCCGTCAGAGCATCTGTAGAAACGCTCATCATTATTTGTGAATCCTTGAATAAGCTCCTTCACCTTAAGAAAAGAGCCTTAAAAGTCCCACAGCCCTGTTTCTGAATGTTCTTAAACTAGTGTTTCAACTAAACTAACTAGGTTTAAACTCAACCACAGGGGCTGCAGAACTGTTCTGGGGGGGGAATCTCACGCAAACACGTCCAGATTATACAGCACACTAAGAAAACAAGATTTGTGTACTTAAAAAAATTAGTATTTATTTATTGTTATTATTAATTTGCATTTGTTTCCATAACTAAGCACATTTCCTCCTAGATGCATTCAAGCATTTGGTGGAATGAAATCTAATTTATTTCTCTGACATTTGACTCATGATCTTGACAGATTTGCTGAGATTCGCTCTCTTACTCTTTCGTACTACAAGCAAAAAAATGCAAATAAAATAAAAAATATTATTAAAGGACTGTTTATGGTCATTTGCTGAAAATGTACTCACCCACAGTCCATTCCAGATGCGTCTTCAACAGATTTAACAAATTTGCTCTGCAGTGAATGGGTGCCGTCAGAACAGCTGCGTCAGAAATGCTCTAAAGATGGATTTATTTGACTGTTCATACTGCATAATAACACTTCCTTCACTGAATCAGGAGAGAAATCTGCACAGATCAAGCCCTGTTTCCAAGCCAAAACAGATCGAAGCTAATATGTAGATGTGGATTTTTCACAGTTAGTAGATTTTCAGCAAATGCCATTATTGGGTGAGCTCTTTCAATTCCAAGTCCTGTCTTTCAGAATGTGTGTTTGCTATGCCAGAGGAAGAGCTGTCTGCTGCTTTATCCCCTTGAAAAGATGTTTCCTCTCATCCCCGATCCTAAGATATGTGCCAGACGATGCGATGAGCTGTATTGTATTGTTGCTTGTGTGAAACACTAGTCACTCCTCTTACTCAGTGCTGTTCGGTTTGAAGGAGTCCATGGCAGCTTTTTCCGATGTACATGATATTTTGCCTTTTCTGTTTGTAAATACATGTTGTTATGTTTGTTTATGACACAAATCGATAGCGTTTTTTATTTATTGTTTTTCAGTTCTTTCTTTCTATGTGAGAAATAAGGATGGGGCTTGCATGTTGTACTGAACCGAAGCGTTTTTCGCCAGTGTTCCGGGCGACTATTAGCGTTCTGTATTTCTAAACCCAACTCACTCGAAGAATCACCACTGCTGTTAAAATAGGCTACAGAGTACAAATTCGGAAATGAACCAATCCGTAAAGATCTTTAAAATGACTGATCATACAGAACACTAATAGCGTCTGTAGTCTAACATAATAACCGCTCTATTTAAATATACTAATTATGAAACGGTCAATACCGAGAGTTGTTTAGCAGTGCATTTTGCTTGACTTTTGTGATTTTTCCCAATTAATATAAAGCTTGGCTGTAGTAATTGAGACCTATTTAATAGTTTGGGGTTAGAATCCGTGTTTATATGGCACTTTACTAGAGTTCAGCACAGTTTTGACTAAACCACGACTCGTTTTACTCTCTGCGAGTACGTAACTAGTACCGCAGTTCTTAACTGGTTTAAGCTTTGCTGCACATGTAAAGGATGCCAGTATCCAGCATCCAGGCCGAATCGTTTGACGTGATCACATTGTATCGTATGTGACTGAGAGACTCCAAGTGTTAAATGGCATCAGCTGCTGACTGCAACAGTACATTCCTTGATATAAGCTATGCGTTTAAACTCATATTTGGGGCATGACGTGGTCTGATGAAGACGCTAGAGTGACTTGAATATGTGTTGGAGACTCTGGAGAAATCCGGGCATTCTTGATGAGAAGTGCAAAGGTGCCAAAGCCTTTCAGCTAGTCTGTGAATACAGCAGGACAAATGAAAGCATTTCCTCTTCCTCCTCTTTGTTTTCTCTCCCGGCTTCTGATTGGCCACAGAATGGTACAGATTGTTGGAAAATTCATGTAGCAAAATGAAAACTCAGTTATGGTACACTGGTGCCAATCAACTCTAATAAACAAAATGGATATAAAGACATTCACGTTGTGTGTGTTTTATTGATTGAAATATTTGTCTTGTTAAACTTAAAACATTTTCAATTATTTTATTTTTTTTTTGGTTTCACTTCAGCTAAAATGTACTTCTTTTTTTTTTTCTACAATGCTTCTTATTAATTGTGTGTATTTATTTATTTAGCTTTTGTTTATTTAGAGTTTAGTAGAGTAGATCAAATATATATTTTGTTTTCACCTACATTTCAGTTGTCTTTTTTAGATGTTTAGTGTTTTTTTTGGTCCTGTCAAACTATTGCGATTAATGGCATACAAAATAAAAGTTTCTGATTACATAATGCAAAAGTGTATATTTATTATGTATATATAAATATTTATACATATGAATAATTATATTCAAGAAAAAGCTTTTTATTAATTATATATATATTATTTTAACAATACTGACATATTGCAGCCATTTGCTAAAATCATTTAAGTTTAAATTTTAAATACATTTTTCCCTCATTAATGTACACACAGCACCCCATATTGACAGAAAAACAAGGAATTGTTGACATTTTTGCAGATTTATTAAAAAAGAAAAACTGATATAGCATATGGTCATAAGTATTCAGACCCTTTGCTCAGTGTTTAGTAGAAGCACTCTTTTGATGGAATACAGCCATGAGTCTTTTTGGGAAAGAACAAGTTTTTCACACCTGGATTTAGGGATCCTCTGCCATTACTCCTTGCAGATCCTCTCCAGTTCTGTCAGGTTGGATGGTAAATGTTGGTGGACAGCCATTTTTAGGTCTCTCCAGA
>JAUMHP010000023.1:242922-257193 GCA_032361065.1 Enteromius trimaculatus
TGTTGTAAAGCTGCTTTGCAATGATATGTATCATGAAAAGCGCTATACAAATAAATTTGAATTGAATTGAATTGAACATATGTAACTAAAACATTTATTTTGGATGCAATTACTCATTTGACACCCAATTTATATATATATATATATACTGTATATTGCAGACAAGAAGGGTTAAAAGCCCTAGGGCTCTGACCCCTTCTCCCTGGACAGCATGCCAAACATGCTGAAACCTATTCTATCTATGATTAATCACTGGAAGCACAAACTCGTGAAATGTGGCTGTGTTGCCTATTGACAGGTCGAAGTATTTGCATAAGTTTAAAAGTTTTTTTTTAAGTAACACTATGTAGTTTCTGGCGAGCACTGATAGTTGTGATGAGGATCATGGCAGATGATTTTGCTGTAGCCAGCAGCGTTTATGTTTGCTTTAGATAACGTAAATGTGATGTCCTCATTGCAGTCTAAATATCAAGTAAGTGTGTCGCTGTGGTGTGGCGTTTTTCATCCTGCTTCGCTTTAGCTTGTTAGCTCATTTCCTGACTGAAAACCAGAGCGATTAGCACCGCCTAATCTTGTTATTCTGTTCCTCAGCAGAACACAGACACTGACCAGAGGCTTCCCATAATGCCACAGTAAACACTAACAGCTCAGAACATCAAGTTCACTTCCAGACGAAATGGTTAAGAAATCTATTGCCAAGACCTCATGTCAGTATATATTTTAATATATTAAAGAGAATGTTTTATTTTTAACTTCTGGAACACTATTGTCATGTGTGTAGGGCTTTTATGAAACCTTACAGAAAACAGTGTTTAAATATCACCAATGTGACCGCCGAAGAGTGTCTGTATATGTTCTTCAGGTCCCTATCAAACGCTTCACAGCTTAGTATCAGCAGTGAAGACCAGCATTAAGAGCCCGCAGAAGTCTTCACTCTAGAAAGGCAATGAAAATAAATCATTTACAATATTACAC
This sequence comes from Enteromius trimaculatus, assembly GCA_032361065.1. Lineage (NCBI taxonomy): Eukaryota > Metazoa > Chordata > Actinopteri > Cypriniformes > Cyprinidae > Enteromius > Enteromius trimaculatus. The sequence continues at coordinate 243,898 of JAUMHP010000023.1, forward strand.
AAAAATGTTTTCAGAATTAGTCAGAAATCATGAAATTGCTATGAAAAAATTTATTAGTTGCTTTATTGCATTTCTGCTTTCAAAACTGTAAACAAATTAAAACAGGTTAATCAAAACATAAATTCCGATACACAAACATTAATGTAAAATGATCTAAGTCTTTTAAACCACATTTACAGTAAATTAAACTATATCTGGGACTCAACACATATCAAAAGTATCTCAGAATAGCTGCTTATTTAGCTCCGCTTTGAGGCGGCTAAACATTTTAACGTCTGGACAGTACAGTCAAATCTAAGATATACTGATTTAGATATAGAAAAAACAGAAACAATGTACAAACACAACAGCGCTGTGTGACTCTTCTCTTTGGTATCGCTGTATCTTCAGATTCTCCAGTCCGGAGACTGCTCAGCTAGAGTTCTTCTCTATTTCTTACATCTACATTCATAGCACTTGTTGTCTCGCATCCTATCTATTCATTTCTATTCAAGTTATGACAATATGTCATATACTTGCATCAGACTTTCAATGGCACGTTCAAGAGCCATTTATAGAATACAAATAAAAAAAGTTCAGTAAGAAAACATTCGCTACGCAAAACACTAAAACGATACAAAACAGGTCCCTGTTGAAATCCTGGAGGTCATGGGGTCGTTCAAGTTTCTCGTGTAAACAGAAGGCAATATATTTGAAGAGATAATTAATTAATTTTGTTTTGAAACCAGAATATGAGTCATCAGAGTGCTTCAATGGCAGGGGTCGAAGGGGTATTTGGTGACCCCGCCATGCAGCTCCACCACTGACTCCGCCCAGGCGATGATGTCACCGGCCATATGACCTCCGCACGACGCCAGGCTGTAGATGTCATGAGGCGTGAGAACATGAGACCACATCTGAACGTCTGAGACTTCGCCAACAAACGCCTGCGTTGCGTCGAAACGGCCGCCCAGTGTATCCTAGAAGGAAGGAGATTTTACATGAGGAGCGCAAAATATTTCAGACTTCTGTGTGTTATACGTTTGCAATGTTCAGAAATCACTTTGACTTCATGTAACTTTATACATAATGTCAACTTCATGAATGCAACTTTGAAACTTGAGTAGTTATTAGAAAATCTGGAGTCTGAGCATACAGGGAAAAAAACAAATATTGAGAAAACTGTACAAATTATATTTTTGGCAATGCATTTTAAAGTTTTGATATATTTACAGTAGGAAATGTATAAAATATCTTCTAGAACAAGTCCTTAACTTAATATCCTAATGATACATTTTGACCCATACAATGTATTTTTGACTATTGCTACTGCTTTTATGCTCCAGGCTCACAAATATAGTGTATGACTAATCTTGTGAATCTTCTTTTGCCACAGCATATACCAGGGTGTTGCTATTCATGTGTTCTTAGCTTTTGCTTAATATGTAATAAAACGATTAAATAAATGGTTACCTGTTCCTGTCCCAGTATGAAGACTCCACCAGGTTTGATGGGATGCCAGGGCGAGAGGTTTTCTCCTGATCCTCTCTTCAGTCCATCCTGATAGGCCTCCCACAGACCGTCCCGGGTCGACCACGTCACACACACATGGTGCCATTTACCATCGCTCACTGAGAGCGGAAGCGTGACAGCCTGTCAACACACACACACACGCGCAGATCAGACCAGGACAAAGAGCAAAGAGCATAACGGAGAGACCGTTATAGGAAATCACAGAAGCGCCAAAGGAGTCATTTATTTGAAGAAGTATTTCAAATAAACAATGTTTAAAAATAATCATTAAAATTATTATAAAAATAATTTGAAATCCTTTGAGCTGTTAAAAACTAGCTGTATCAGTCAGCCAAGAGGTAACCAGTCTTACCAGTAACATTTTTTGGTTGTGTGTTTTTTCATACTAGTGGAAAGAAAACATCCTAAAGTCACTGTTAAGTGTTTCTTTTTTATCTATTCATGTCAATAGATTTCAAATACAATAAATATTTTTAAAGGCTGTTTCCTCATAATCAGTTCAGTAGCACATACACACACCAAACTTTACATTTTTATTAGGAAATGTGATGGTTTTTACAGGTTTGTCAAGTGAACAAATTCAATTTCATTGAATAATGTCTCATTTGCATCTTTTAATACAATTTATTTTTTGCAGTGATCAGCAGCTGGATAAGTAAGCTGATAACTCTATGTTACTTTTAGTGTCTTGCCTCAGTTCTGAGCAGTGTAGATGAAAACATGTCTGTCACTCACTCTGTCATCCACCAGCAGCTCCATGGGGTTGTTTCCCCACTCGATGAGCACCAGCTCGTTGGCCTGTCCAGGCACGGAGTACGAGAAGGGCGTCCCGAGCCCTGGGCCGATGCCAGCCTTCATCCACAGACACAGCGTGAAGGAGAAGATCTCGTGCAGCAGCGTGCGCTTCACTCGGCCGTACATGTAGTTAGTTCTCATGGGGAAGCCGATCTGGAACGCCTCTGTGGGTTTGCTCTTCTTCCTAGAACCTGTGGAGATGAGGATCAGCGTCAGGCTTGCACTATGAGTTATCTAATATATCACGTTATTAACTACAATTTGTGCCGGTAATGCCTGTAACAGTATCTACAAAGCACTGCCTAAATTTCACACTTTACAATGAGGTTTATTAGTTAACATGAACTAATAATGAACAATACTTCTTCAGCATTTATTTATCTTAATTAATGTTAATTTCAGCATTTGCTAATGCGTTATCAGAATCTCAAGTTGTGTTTGTTAATATAATTTAACGCAATTTGAGCTAACATGAACAAACAACTGTATTTTCATTAACTTACATTATTACGCGGCTCTCTGGAATGCTTGATTCTGATTGGTCAGTTGAGACATTTGCAGGTTCGTTCTTTTCGAATAATAACCGCTCCAAAGTAATAACGCATAGCCGGGACTACTTGTGTGTTTAAATCCCTCCGCGCCATCAAAGATTACCGTTTGGCGCCATCTTGTGACACTGGACAACATAAAGTGCAATAAAAAACTAAAATACATCCGTTGTTATATATTCATATGTAGATGTTATAAATCTTTATATATCGTTTCGCGGAAGGATGAAAATGTTAATTTAAAACAAATACGCCAATAAAATGTTCATATTCATGTTCATTTTTTTTCTTATGTGGCAAGTAGCCGTGTAATAAGCGGGAACCCTCCGCTTCGCATCGGGTCCTGATCACACTGGCTTATTTCTGCGATAACTATCGGCTGCCTGTACATTATCCCTTACTTAATAAATAGTGTGATATAAGCATTAATCAGTATTTGTTTGTGTTAGTTAATGCATTAATGTTAACAAATTACACCTTATTGTAAAGTGTTACCAAAATTTCAGTGATGACATCTTCACTCACAAATCAATCAATCAGTCGTTTTGTTGTTGCTGTTAATATTTTTTAATTAAAAAAAAAAAAATTGTTGCACACTGATTAAAGGTGAACTGTTATTGCTCAATGATGGTATTTCAGCCCTAATCATCTTGACCAGGTGCTATGATGCCTATCATCCAGCTGATGAACAATCAAAACCGGCCTTGTTAGTCTGGCTGAAGTGGTCTCAAGCAGGGCTTGTGTGATCAGTTGTCTCACCCGTGTCAGTGAGTCTGTGCTGAAGCTGACTGAGCACCGCATCCAGTTTACTGTGTGCTCCAGCACCCTGTGCTTCTCTGTGACCCTGCAGGTTATACGACAGCCTCGTGAAGCCGTGCTCCGAGGCCTCGTTATCGTGATGACCGTTGTCGTGGCTGTTGTCATCATGGTGGATGTCATCGTGGTGATCGCCGTCTTGGTGATCGTCACCATGGTGATCAGCATCATGATCGTCGCCGCGGTGATCGTCATCGTGGGGATCATCGCCGTCGTGGTGATCAGTCTCGTCGTGAGGATCGCCGTGGTCGCCATTGCTGCTGTGGTCTCTGTCGTCATGGTGATCGTCGCCGTGGTGACCTGCAGTCTCCTCCTCCTCCTCGTGGTCAGGGTGAGCGGGGTGATGGTGCTGCATCTGTTGCTCCAGAGCACCGATCTTCCTCTGCAGGAGGTCCTTCAGTGAGCTGGAGTAGCTGCTGGAGGTGTTTCTCGTCTGCAAACAGAACAGCTTTTTTAATCACATAACACAGTGCTAATATAAAGCAGCATCAATACAATATTGTATAGCTATTTCTTTTGATATTATTTCATTCTAATTTAGATCCTATTTGGATCGTATTTACTCATACATTTCTCACTTTTACCTTTATTTCTATAAACAAGAGTGTGGAGCTCCTCTACAGTAAAGTCTACAGTTCTATGAGTTTAATGTAAAGCCAGTTTAAGAATATATCATGTATTTGGGCAGATCTGAAAAAAGATGGAGAAAACTAAAACAACTCTGACATGATTGTACCAAATCTCTTCCAGGTTCGTTTTCACACACGAGTGTGTAATTGTTGCTGTAAAATGTAATTTGTATAAAATATAGACATATTTTCCTATAATGATATTTAACACATCTGAGTATTGCTGTGAATAGAAGGAGGATCTTTAGGAGTTGTCTTGTATGTTGAAAGTAATTTTTTAATGCTTTTAATGATTGATGGCTGAAGGGTGTGGAAAATGATGTCACCTCATAGTACCCAGTGTTTGAAAAAAGCTTATTATTGTGTTCATATAGTGCTGATTGTTTACTCTGCAAACAGAAGTTACACTACAATTTGGAGCGTAGGACAAAGATGGATAGCTGAATGAACTGATTAACTTGGCTCCACCAAAACTGCTTTTGAACTGAATAATAGAGCTCAAACTCAATCTGTTTTATAAGCAGTGCTGGGGAAAGTTAAGTTATGCATTACAGATGTTAGCTGATCTAAAGTCATTTTTGTAGTTAGTTATTTTTTGTTAGTAGTATGGTTGAACTGGATCATCAAGGTCAGCAGTAAACACACTGGTTAATAAAATGGGATTTAATATAGAAAGGTTATGTGTGTTTTTTTAACATTTAATTTTTGCTGGTTGGATTTTAATAACTCAATATTTTATTCTTTTTTTTTTTTTTTTTTGGTAAGAAGAATTAATGGAGCAGTCATAAGCAGTATTTAAAATACCTGCCAAAAATGCATTTTATGGGTCAAGATTATACATTTTTCTATTACAATAGATATTTTGTAAATGTCCTGATGTAAATATATATATTTTTTGTAATATGCATTGCTAAGGACTTAATCTGAACAGTTTTAAAGTCTGTTTTCTCAATTGCACCTTTTTGTATCTCGTCCAAATATTGTCCTATCCTAACAAACCATACAGTACATCAACGGAAAGCTTATTTATTCAACTTTTAGATGATGTCAATTTCTAAAAACTGAACCTTGTGACTGGTCACTGAACCTCTGTAACTACAGTAACATTATATGCACACATTGTCCTCTCATCACGAGGACAAGACACTTGTCATTCAAAAATTGGAAAACAAAGTTACTGCCGTTACTTATTTGTGCAATGTAACTTTTGTTTAAAAAAAAGTAATCTGATTGCATAACTTGTGTTACTTGTAACTGTACATTAACGCCGTTTTTCCCTGTGTGTTACTGTGAAGCTGCTTGGATAAGTTGATGTGTACCTGCAGGTTGTCGAGCCGCTGCTTCAGACTCTGCAGCATCTTGCTCATCTGCTCCGGCGTGGACGAGGGTGAAGGAACCTCCTCTGTCACGTGCTTCTCGCTCAGCGCACCTTTCCCCGCGTGATGCCCTCCGACCCCGTCGCCGTAGTGCCCCAGCTCCAGCCCGAGGTGTCCGGCGTGGGGTGCTGTAGGGTAGGCGTGATGGGCGTGATGGGCCAGCTGTGCAGGCGTGCGGCTCAAACCCTCGCACAGGTTCAGTTTGGCCGTCAGATCCCGGATGGTCTCCCTCTGGTCCAGGATGGTTTCCTTCTGCTGCACCAGACTCTCCCTCAGGTGCAGGATCGTGGCTTTGGCCTCCTCGGACATCCCCCACCAGCCGTTGCTGCTCCCGCTGTGGTGTCCGGGGCCCCCCGCTGACGGGAAACACCCGGGATCGGCATCAGCCGGGATCGGGGTGCAGATGAAGCGGGGATGAGGGTTGTAGTCTGAACCTGGCATTCCTGTCCCAGCACTTATGGCAAGACAGATGACACAGAAGAAGAAGAAGGAGAGAAGCCCCTGGCTCTTTCTTGAGCTGGCTGGATGCATCTCTGTGCGATGAATGCAGCCGAACTGATCAAATAGTTGGCCGTTTAATGTTTAAAGCTTCTAGATCCGTATCTTCAGGAGAAGCGCAGGCCTGCTTCTGTCTAAATCCTGTCTCTTGCTGTTTACTGTGTCTTTCTCTCCAAGGTCATCAGCCGTTCAGAGAGCATGTAATCCGTCTGATGATCCCGCTCCTCTAAACCCTGGAGAAAGAATTAGAGAAAACTCTTGTCATTATACATTTTCAGAAGACATCTTTTACTTTAAACAATGACATCTTAGGTTCTTAAACTGCTCTTTTGAACCACTTGCTGTGGACTTCATTACATCGTGCACATGTAATTTGATTTTGTTTTAATAGTTGTTGTTTTTTTTTAAAGGAAGGAAAGATTAAAATTTGTTTAAGTGGTACTGCTGAATGCACTGACAAGCATTTATGAAAATATACTTCAATGTCATTTCTATTAACGTTTGTATTTGAACATTTTTACATTTTTTGTAAAGCAGAAGTTGCAATTTACTAAATTTTTAAATCTATTAGCTTTGAATGTCATTTCAAATAACGCACTTCAGTTAAAATTACAATCGAACGTGTCGCATGTGCTTTATGTTGGTCAACACATCAAAATAGGTGTACTTCACAAGATTATCATGATTCAACAATAACTTAAACAAAAACTTTTCATTTGACATTATTACAAACTGCACTTTTTAAAAGTGGACTTACTGTAAGTGTGTTAAGATACAGTCAGTAAAGTGTCTCTCTTTGAGTTGCCTTTTATTTCATTACAGTTATTTAAACAAAACAAAGAAAAAAACTTTGTGGATGTTTTGCTAATAACATAATTTCGAGAGGATCGCGGATGAATTAATCACACACAACTGGCAGCTCATCATCTAATCATTACCCGTTTAACTCGCACTCAATCGAATCCATTCCTTCTCACTATATAAACCCCCGCTTTCCCTTCTCCCACATCTTGCTTTTGTGCATCCCTTCTCCGCCCCTTCTCCACCTTTTTCCCTTCCTCCGGGGGGTAGTCGGGGATCGAGCCGAACGCAGAACTTTTGCCTGCGCCAGGGTTCAAACCTTTATAGTTCGGAGCCCGCCATTCTCCCGGCTCGCTCCCCAGACAGCACGCCAAATTCCAAACTCTTGAATACGATTTGATGCACATGTGCACATTCAGTACAATTAAGTGCAGTTTCTATTTCAGCGTCAGTGACCTTTATGAACTATATGACATTACAATAACTTCAGGTGTAATTTACGGTGTTTACTCTGTTGCAAGTGCAATTTAATCATTTTATTCTTTACTCTTTAAACTCTACCTAAAGCATACATAAAACATAGCTAAACTCAACAACTGCTTTATACTTACAAGCAGTAAATTAGAAGTATACTGAGGCAAAAGTCAATAACAATTAGTTAATAGCAAGAATTGGACCAATCATTTATGTGATCATCTTTAACAATCTCTAGTTCTTCTAAAAAGCATCTACTTGATACTTTAAAAAACCATTAGACTAATCTGTAATTTAACACCAAGAACTCCTTCAAGGGAGGCTTCGAGAAGGTCGCTCCATTTAAGAGTTCAGGATAATCAGTTCCTCGAAGCTACTCAATTAATAAAGGACAAACATTTACGCCCACACAAGTGGAAGTGTGTACGTCAGAGTCTGTCCTAATGAGGATAGATCAAGAAAAGAGTCGTCATCAAGGGTCTGCAGGAGATTAGAGCGTGTTTGAGAAGAGAGAGAGAGAGAGGGTGTTATATATCTACTCTACCTGCTGAACTTTACTCATTAATTGGATTAATTAAGTGCTTGGATTGATGGCTGGCAGGAAGACAGCTGGAGGGACATACTGTCCACAATATAAAGAAGAGAGTGAGCGTTCAGTACTGTACCGCGAAAAGAGGATGCAGAACTATTGAAATTCTTTTGTTGAATGTCCTTACATATATATATATATATATATGTATGTGTGTGTGTGTGTGTGTGTGTGTGTGTTTGTGTGTTTTTGATGTGATGAACGCCCTTGAACTGTACTTCAAGAGTAAATAACTCTTTCCAATTCTACTTTCCAACTTCAACATTGTGTTGCATTTGGCCATTTCGATTCAAACTGATTTCTTTGAACTGAAAAAGAGCTAGTTCTTTTAATCTGAATGTTACTCATCCCTGACTGACAAAAGACAACTTAGATTGTGTGTGTTTCGCCTGTGGTTTGTCTAGTAACGGTTGTCGGGTGGAGAGTGGTCTGTATTCAACAGTGGAAGGAACCTTTGATGAAACCAGAAAAACGTACCCTTGACTTCAATATAAAACAATATGTATAGAAAGTGCACATAAAGCTTCAGGCACTAATGAGTTATGAAGCACATGATCAAATCTGGACTCCACAGATCGTGCCTGTGTGTGTGAGAAGATCACAAGCTTAGAAAGCGTGACAGATGGACGTGGTTGAGAACAGCGTGAAGCCGTTTCCTCAGTCTCTCTCAATCCGCACTTCATCTCAGTTTATCTTCCTGTCTAATTCCACATGATTAGCCTGATTGTCGGGTTCGAATGAAGGCGGAACTTTAAGTCAGACACATACAATGCAGTTTAGCTCTTTCTGCTGAATCCATAAAAAAACGTATTTACAACAATATCTAGTGTCCATCTGGATCCTCAAACGCCTTTTAATTCCTCTTAGAAAAAATAATGTGAAATATGTCATCTATCACAGATGTTCTTCTCAGACATCTGAGAGCATTTACAATGCTACAGCTGCGTTCAGCACATTCAGAATTATAGCCAAAAGATAATTTGACAAATCAATTCAATTAACCAGTGTTAACCAGTGTTGGGGAAAGTTACTTTTAAAAGTAATGCATTACAATATTGCGTTACTCTCTAACAAAGCAACTAATACCGTTACTTAGTTACTTTTTATGGAGAGCAATGCATACGTTTGAAATATGGGCAGAGCTTAAGTGTTTGTTTTTAATATAAGAAGTTCTATTTACAGCAAATGTAAAAGCCCTTTCACCTCAGGCTGAAGAATAAGTAAATTCACATCTGTAAAGTAGAATACAGGAGAAGAAAGTCCGATAGTTTTCAGCAATAAAAAAGCAATGAGGCATAGAAGTTAGTTTTAAAATAGTTTTTAAATAGCCATTTTTGCTTATGATTATGGTTGAACTGAATCATCAAAGTTCAGCAGCAAAGACATTGATTAATAAAATGGGATTAGATACATTTATGTAATTTTATGGTATTTTAAGAAATACCTTCATGAAACATGATCTTTACTAACTATCCTAAGGATTTTTGGCAAAAAAGAAAAATCAATAATTTTGACCCATACAATGTATTTTTGGTTATTGCTACAAATATACCCCAGCGACTTAAGACTGGTTTTGTGGTCCAGGGTCACAATCTAGTGCTCTGCATTTCTGATTTCTCCCAACATGGAGTCAGTCAATAAATAAGAAAACAAAGTAACTTTGTGTTAACTACTTTACTAGTTACTTGGAAAAAGTATTATTACGTAACTCGCGTTACTTGTAATGCGTTACCCCCAACACTGCTTAGACACATTACTGCATGTTATATGCAATTAAATGAAAACGTATTGCAGTTTTAATTCATTCAATTCATTCAGCACTTAAGTACATCTTTATATGTAATATCATCATAACTTCTATTTTTAATGTATTACTGAATTATACACTACAGTTAAAATTATAATCAGCCTGTGCTTTAATATGTTGATCAACATAACCAAACAATTGTGCTTTAATGCACACCGCAAGATTAATAACACTTGTACTTGAAGTAAAACCTTTAATTTGGCATCACTACAATATATATATACAGAGACTGATTTTTGTGCCAATCATGCAAGTGTTTTAATCATTAACTCCTCAAATAAACCGCAGCTAATAAAGTTCATGCATCTGTTGATCGAATGAAGGATCTTAGACTCTCTGAAAATAAGCAGCTAAATGCAAGAAGTTCACAGCAATCCACAGACATGAAATATAATCATATATAGAGACAAACTGAAGCGTGTCCATCAGTGTAAGACTCATCTCCATCTCTCTACCTGTGCCACAGATCTCAACAAAACATGACAGCCATAAACAATCAGTCAATAACAGAGACTTACAGTAACAGTGCAGCTGCTGTAGCTGATGTATTGAGTCTGTTGGTGTCTGTGGACTCCTGCAGGTTTGTCCTGTACTGCTCGTCCAAATCAGTCACCAGACGGCTTGTAAGGCACTTAATCCAGTAGAGTGTGTTTAACACACGCCTCCCCTCCGCTCCTCTCCTCCTCTTTTCTCCCTCCACCTCTTCTCTTCTGTAGCCCCCGCTGCTCAACAGCAATTAAAGTGTCTTTTGTCTCATCTCAGCAGCTCATTTCATTACAGTTTCACCGTTGTGTTTAAATAATGTGATGAAATGTTTGGGATGTGCTAGAAAGACCTTTATGACTGACGTTTACTGGTGTCCAAGTAGACAGTATATAGCTTTTTATATACATATAAGAATTTAATATTAATAATATCATTTACATTTTTAGCATGAGAATTCAAATCAACAGTTTACTTCCAAATGAAGCTGTCTAATAACCTGGAATTGCAAACATTGTTAGGGATATTTTGCATCATTGAGATTAAAGAGTGTAAAAAATATTTTTCAAAGTTGTGAATAAAACAAAGAGTATCCTTTCTTGTAACATTTTAGGATATGTAACACTTGTTAAGTTTAATGTAGAGGAAAAGCGAAAGCAGTGGATTTCAGCAGTGGATAGAAGATGACTCGACTGACTCCCCGGTTAAAATGATTTTTTATTATTGTATTATATTATTTATTTATTGTTTTTTATTTACTTATGGGGCAATAAGCGGGATAATGTACAGCAAGCAGGTTGTTATCTCAGAATAAATCAGCTTGACGCGCAGCTGGACATCATCCTTAACTTATTGTAAAGTGTTCCCTTTTATTTTATTACTTTTTATATATATATAGTTTTTGTTAAGAACAAAATTCACGTTTTTTCCTTTTTGCATACTGCTTTGTATAAGTGTTCGCTAAATGCATGACTGTAAAAAATTACATATATTTGAAAATTTGGTGCTTCACTTTGTATTTAAAAGCTGCATAAACACATCCTGACGATCATGTTCTGCTGATGATAAACCAAGACCTTTTGATGCATTTGTGTTGACCAGCAATTCCTGTAAATATTTCTCAGTCACTTTACATCACAACTAAAACTTCGCTGGCGTACTGTATCTCCTGCTCAAGACGCTCTACAGACTGTAGACATGGAGTCTTTGCTCCTCTCTGGAGGCTGTGTTTTGCCACATGCTGTCACAGGTCTTAACAAGATAACCGGCCTAATTAAAGTCTGAGCAGAATCCAGCACAGCAGCCACCGAGACAGATGGACGCTGATTGAGGTCAGAGGCAATATGCACAAACACAAAGCACAGAAAGACTGAGAGAAAGGTGAAGAGGACAGACTTTGTCTCACATTAGTGACTCATTAATTACCATCCAGTCACAATGCAACAGACAGTTTGAATCACCGAAAAACGCTGCCATTATTCTGAGCCAAACAAGGAGGATAAAAACTGGATTATTATGATATGATGCTTAAAAAGCTTTTGTCTTTCTGTTTAAAGACTATAAACGTAAAACAGCGACTGGACAAAACTAGTAATATGAAATTCAGAGTATTTGTGGTGTTTTATTTAGTGTTGTCTTAGACCAGAATGATATATGAGAGACATGAAGTAAGAAATTCCTCTCAGAAACAGAGCAGCAACTGTACCAACGAGTCATGAAAGTAAACTGCACAAAACATCAGTATCATTGTCACATTGTTCTCCAGTCAGGTTAGTTAACTTGTGTAAGTTATAACTTGTGTTGGCGGGTCAGCTCTGCTCCTGTTTCCAGGAAGACAGAAATCAGCTCAGAGGTCAGAGGTCACTCACCTGTGACTGTCCTGTACTGGAAACCGTCAGATGAGTTCACAATGAAGGCATGACACAGAGTTACTTATAGAAAACGACTCTGATTTATTTGATTATTTAACTGGACTCTCCATTAGTTACACTGTAGAACACACTTTCTAAACTCTCAGTCAAAGCATTCATTATTTTAATTTTATTTAAACAAAAATTCTAATTATTGTAAAAAGGTCAGAAAAATGTTTATCTGGAAATGCATGCAATTTTTACACATAATCATCCATAATGATCACATTACGTAAAACTGACCCCATGTCTTATTAAGTGGAGCCGAGCTCCCCCAAAGTTCACATCCTAACTGTGAAGGTGCTGGTGAGCTGTGGGATGAGGCTCCATTTTTATTTAATCTGAAGGTGATGCAAATTGAATGATTACATATTCTATTCTAATTATACAATAATATAACATTTTGTATATGTAACTTATATAGTTTTATTATACATTACAAAAAAATGTCTTATTGATTTCAACAAATTTATTAAAGTGCCCCTATTATGCCATTTTAAAGGTTGCTAATATTGTTTTATGAGTCTCTTAAATTTCTAATTTTTGTAAATTTCCCATTTCTAAATGATTGGTAAACGATTCGAAGAAACAGTCTGTCTAATCCCCGCCTCTCTGTGAGCCCTCACTGCTGTGATTGGTCAGATGGCACAGTCCTTTATGATTGGTCTACCACCGTCTTTCTGACATTACTAGGGACTATATAAATGTACTATATAAACTATATAAATACGTATTTTGATCATCAATTATTAATCATACTTACAGGTAGAAGTTCAGAGGAGCAAGCCGGTCCAAATAAACTGGCAGTGATCCATCTTTTAAAACCAAGCGTTTGGTGAATATCGTGTTGTACTCCAAAATTGGAAAGGCAGTCATCAGTAAAATGACATAAAATGACATAAAAAAATTAATGTTTACCATTCATTATTTGTAGATTCATCCTTCAGAAGGGCATATAAAACACGTTAACTCTCACAGGATACAGTGGGTGCTTCTCATTTCTTATTTGTGCATCCTCGTTTCCTTTCCTCGCTTCCTTTCCTCGTGTCTTAGCTCCA